>JALLAR010001146.1:0-19090 GCA_036939335.1 Conticribra guillardii
GAAGTATGTACGAGAAAGTACCCGGACGATACAGTATGTCGTACCCTACCCGTACGGTGTCTTCCAGAGCCAATAATAATTGAACAATCATTTTGTACCTCACTGTGCCCAGTCTCGGTCTATGTGTAGCTGATCTAAATTTCTAAGGCAAAGATAGTTTCTCTGTACATATCTACATATATGATTATCTGATTTGTTTCAAAACAACCCAATTCAACTCACATACTGTCACCATTTAATATCACATGTGTGATGAAATTTTTTATTTGATTAAAAAGCATCATTGCAAAGGCTGGAACTCAAGCTTTTATGCACCACAACAATGCGCGCAGCATATATTATTCTAACAGACAATGCTCAACGCTACTTTAGGTCATACTATCTATTGCAGCTACAAGCACTGCTGTCCAACCATGTATAATTTTGTCTCCACATAATACAATGTCCATCGTTGAGACCCTAGCTTAAAAGAAGTCGTCCTCGTATGCTCCGCCCATTTCATCATATTCATCAAAATTGTCGTTATCACCAAAAACATCCGCGTGAAGATCCAACAACTTCTTCTTCTCTACTTTGTCTACCTTCTTGGATTTTTGGGCCTGCCCCTTCACCTTACGTTTGGCCGCTTGCACTTTCTCGTTCTTAATTACATTGCATGTTTTGATGATATCAGTGATAGCATCGTCGTCAAGTACCTCCTTGCATTGTTCAATGACTTCTTTCAAAAATGCTGCACAGAGATTAATTTTTCCATGACCCTTTGGTGAAGAAATGAGATTCAATTGGCACGATGTTTTAGGCTTGACGTTAAAGCATCCAGCAATAAAATAATTTGGTGTAAAATTCGTCAAGAGCCATGAACAGGGAACACATATGGCTGTATACCCGAGACTAAAACAGAATGATGTTCGGCAAAGGACCTTACCTCAATGCACTCGCCTATTTTCTTGGCATGTCGCAAATGATCCTTCAAATCTTTCAACACAATTTTATCTCCACTCTTCATAACAGTGCCTGGTCCACCGGGTCCCTTGGGCACAGATTTATCATCCACTCCCCCAAAAAGATCATCTGCCATGGCCTTGGCATCTGCTTCTTCCCTATCCCTTGCGATCTGCCTCCTCTCCTCTGGCGTCATGTTCGCTTCCATTGCAGCCTCCATTTCCATCGCTTTTCTGGCCAGCTCCAACTCTTCCTTCGCGGATGCATCCGCCGCTTTTTTCTTTGCCAAAGCAGAACCCTTGGCCTTAAGGGTCACATTGTTTGATTTTTCATTGGCCTCTTTTTCTTTCAAAGTCAAATCTTCATCTTCGTCGTCAAAGACAGGGACGGCGGCTTTGGCGTCGTCGATTTTCGTAAGGCCGAGGCGTTTGTCCAGCTCGTCCTCGTCATCGCTTTTGTCCCAGTCGTCATCACTGTCGTCCCATGTGTCTGCCATCTTGGTAGTTTTCTAATATGATGTTGAAATGGTAGGAAGTGATCGATTAATATTATTTACCAATACAAGCAGCGAGCGTGAGTATCGACGGAAATGAAAAATGAAGAGCTGAATTTTATTCTTCTACTTTTTTTGTCTCGTCGTGTTCGTCATAGCGGTGCCATAAATAATGTTAACATAAATAATTATTTTGCGTATTGACAGAATCACAGCTTCACCTTGTGTAATTTCTCTGATTAGATGTGAATACTCTATGAAATAAATTAATAGTAACCATTTCATAATATTATCAGTATTATCCAAAATTATAAACGTTATTTCGCAACCACTATTGTCTTGCGTCGTTTTGTGGCCCCGATAGCCGATGGCCACGAATCTTCCACGAACGACGATCGAACGAAAACCCCAAACGAAGAGGCAGGGTAGGTAGAGGTAGGTAGGTAAACCAAGGGTTTATGCAGAACCACTTGGGCCAGAATTTCACTTATGGAAGATTATGTTCTTGTTTTGTCGTTCGGTGGAGGCAGAGAGAGGCAGCAATTCATGCGATCCCTTTGTCAACAGCAGGATATGAGTTTCCCATCCATGAATCTTGAATACAGAAACTTGGCATGTTTGATCATGATCATGAACTTAAATTCATTCATTCCTATTCAGCATGCTGCACTAATAATATTGATTTCCATTTGTATGAACTCATATTCGCAACAATTGACATTAAAAAAATGGCAAAAGTCGGTGTTGATAAATTCAATCCGATCAACTTCATGAAGAAGGACTAAAAATTCAAAGCTGCAACCAAACCTGTGAACTTAAGTTTCCATTTTTTCTGAACAGGATAAATATCAAAAGAGACCCCCGATATCTCCACCAAGGATTTGAAATACATGGATAATCATGTGATAATACCAGACTCGCAGTTGCAATAATAGGTAATAATAACGTCATCATAATAAATACTCCAAATTATCACAGAGAATTGCAAAGAAATGAAAAATGTTAAAATTTAGCGGAAATACGAAACGTTCCCACTCTTGAAACATACTAGCAAATTAGTGCTGAATGTTGTAACTAGGGACGATCAAGTTCGTTTTCAATCATCTTGTCCGGTACTGTTTTCCCTGGCCAAATTAATCTTTCTTCTTTGATTTTGGTTTCTTTTGTTTCGGGGCTCCTTTCTTATCAGATGAGTCGGCGCTTTTCTTGTCATCGTCCTTCTTCAAACCCTTTTGCACCAAAGAGCTGACAATGCTAGCAATTAGCAACAAAAGCCCCACAGGAATCATGGTGACTAGTTTTTGAAAGTACACATCCGCAGTTTCTAATCCATACTTTTCAATCAAGATATTTTGCAAAGTGATGAATATGCGAGGAAGTTTACCTCCAAATGGCATGGCAATGAGGGGAAGGACTATTCTGACAGCCTGGGGCTGTGCATTGAGATAGACAAATTTTTTCGCAATAAATTTGATGGAAGACCCATCACCCGTGAGTGGCAATTCTTGGTGCAAGGTGGTCTTGTCAAAGTTGTATTTGTCATCCGTATTGTGATGAACCACAGCTAGGCCTTTTCTGGGGCGAATAATGACTGGTTCAGCGCCATCCCCCGGTTTTAGAAAGACAATTTCTCCACCTTGTTCTTCAGAAACATCATTCAGAAAAACAGTAATGCTGGCCATGATGCCATTTGCAGGGTTAACGTCAAAATGAGGCTTATGATGCGAACCGGATTTGTATTTGTTAATTTGGAAATCAGAGAAGTGCTCCGCGGGGAACCCTGTCACTTGAGACATGCGTTCGTCGACATCTTTGACTAGTTTTCCCGCAACACCACCCTTCCATAATGTGACTCGGTCGACACCCACAGCCCATGCTTCACCTATCTTTTCAGATGCCATTGTATTCTCCAAGTAGTTGTTAATGCCGTTTGAGTCGTCAACACGATCGTACTTTCCCTCGGCCATACGAATGATTTCATCACACTCTTCTGATGTCAACATGTTGTGGATAAGATAAACCATTGGATTACCCGACATGGCATCCTCAAAAAATGGGCGGTCGCCTCCTGCATAAAGACGCACACGATCTGGCAAACCCGCGCCTTTATTGACTTCAGTTGGATCCATATCTTCGGTTGCCAGGGCAGTCGTGATGACGTTTCCTGCCTGCAAACTCACCATGAAAATTGGGATGTCAATACTCTTTTCTGCGTATGCAGCCTCCTCTTCACTTTCTGGTTCGAGACTGTAAATGAAATCACCTGCGTTTTGATCAGTGTTGACAACCATGAGTGCCGCAGCGCCACTTTCTTTAGCGATTCGAGCCATGGTGACACCGGATAATCCAGCGGCATCTGTCATAATCACCATTTTCCCTTCTACTTGATCGGCGTTTTTGAGTTTTCCAGGATATTCCTTCTCGAAGTCAGACAAAGATTCGTCTTCGTCGTCATTCCTTCTCTTTCGCCTCCCCACTCCATCGATGGGATCCGCTAGTACTGGTGCCGTTTCTACTTCAAAGTTGGCTCCCTGAGATGTTTGTGGACCAAAGGTTGCAACGGCGCCGTCCAGGGCGGAAATGATGGCGGAGTGCCCCCATTCGATCACGGCGGCTTCTTTTGATGTTCTCTGAGGGAACACGCGGTACAAAGTTTCATCGTTAGCGGATGCTACGGAAATTATGCAGCAGATGATTGCAGCGAGCATCGTTGTTGATGCTATCATGTTCATTTGGTTCGTTTATGGCGTTGTACTACTACCTACTACTACTAACATAATCCCATCGTCTGAGGTCTGAGGGATAGATTCTGGTCTGGGGTTCGTCTTTTAATTTTGGATGTTGGACAGGCGGGCGGGGATCTTGGATCTTGGATCTTGGATCTTGCAAGTTCCACCTGTAGGAATCTGACGCAATTCTGAATGTGAGCATGTCAGACGGACAGGCGGGATCGTGATCAACAACATACGTCACTCCCGCCCGTCAGCCGTCAGCCCAAAAGAATTTTCTCATCAAAAAATTGCCTTGACACAACATCATTGCTTGACAATGAACTCTCATGTAGATTTTGACCCAACAATTGAATGAAAATAATGAAAATGAAAATAGAAGAATAAAACTTGAAAATGCATACTACTACATACCTAGTACAATGATGTTTCTGTTCTTCTATTCTCCTGGAGGCGAGAGCCACAGTGCATACCAATGTGTTCACAATATGTTGTGTGGAGCGGAAGAGAATCACAATTCCATTTGAATTCTCCTTGGCTGTTGTGTCCAACACAGTAAAAAATCAGGGAAGTTATCTGGAGAATTTGACTTGGTACAATTGTGTGAATGCATAATGGGTTGATTGTGCACTGCTTCGCCATAGAGACATCTACTTACTTTCAAGTCAAACTAGGATCTACAAGATTAAAAAAAAAGATTATTGCAGCTTTTCTAAATATTATTTGCAACACTCAAAATTATTTCAGTAGCTAAACCAATCTGTTCACAGTCCTGTAGACTACTGCTCGTGACACGCAGTCTATTGCCGACACATAGTTGCTCATGAATTCTTGATTGCGTTCAAAGCTTGGTTTGTGACAGATGCAATTGCAGCTCCATCTGCCTTGGCGATTTGGTGGTACTTACCCTGGGCAGCGTCGGCAATTTCTTTCGCAATACCTGTTGAGATGAACTTGTTCTCGGTATCAATGCAGAGAAGGTTGAATCCAGGAAGCACACCCATTTGTTTCGCACATGCGAGGACCTCATCTTTGAGGTAATTTCTGGATGGCTTTCCATCTTTGGAATCTTCATCACACGCGGGATCGAATTCCTCTCCCTTCGAAACACAAAGAGGAACATTGGCACGTCCATCGGAGATACAAACCACGACAACCTTTCCAACATCACCTGTCTTTTGGGCATTAAGTCCAGTTAAACTTGCCAACTGAAGGGCATCCGCAAGCGGAGATCCTCCTCCACATGGCATTGCCTCCAAACGCTTTTTAGCCATGGCAATAGATTTAGTGGGGGGAAGGAGGACATCAGCGCGATCACCCTGGAAGGGAATGAGACAAATTTGATCACGACTTTGGTAAGCTTCTGTGAGGAGAGACATGGCTGCTCCCTTTGCAGCATTCATACGATTCAAGGCCATGGAACCTGACGCATCAACCACAAAGATGATGAGTGATCCAGCTTTTCTCGCCATCTTCTTCGTTCTAACATCGCTCTGTTCAATAAAGACTCCTCGCCCTTCGTTTTTGGTACCGATCGACCGCTCACGACGACCTTTTTGGTAAGGTGCTGATGCACGAAGTGTGGCATCAACGGCAAGACGAACTACCTTGCCTCTTGGGAGCATGGGCTTGATGTATCTGCCACGATCTTGTGAGAAGATGAGGCCGCGTCCTCCACCCTTTCCGGACCTCTCTCGTGAGGTGAAGTCAATAAGATCGGGGTCCATGGGCGTTGCATCAACATCAAACATGAACTCTTGAGGAACATCGGGGACATCAGGCGTATCCTCTTGGTTCTCATCATCCTCATCTGGTTCATCATTCTCGTCTTCCTCTTGTTCCTCCTCCTCCTCGTTCTCGCTGTCATTGTTTTCCTGGTCCATTGGTGGTGGAGGCGGGGGTGGGGGTGGGGGGGGCATCATCTCATCTGGATCCATGGGAGTGTTGATGAATGTTCCACGGGGGGCGATGGCAAGCTTAACAGCAAGACGCAAGTCATCCGAAGTGACTGAACGTCCCTCCAAGGCTGCACTAGCACGGGCGACTTCACATGCAAAAATTTCAGCACGATGTCCTTGGCATCCGGCGCGGATCGCTTCTTCACAAAGGTACTGGACTTGTGATGGAGCGATAGTAAGATCCTTAATGAATTCGCGAGCAAATACAATGGCTGTCTTGAGATCATCTTCGTTTTCGATGGCATTCGCAAGTGCCTGCTCGGCTTGGGGTGTGGCTTGCATTCCACCAGGAGAAAAGCCCATAACGGCATCAACTGCCTCGACACGAGACGCAATATCCAATCTTTGTGCATCGGCACTGAGGGCGACAGCGATACGATCGAGAAGGTGATCCCGGAGCTCTCCCTCGTCAGGGTTGAATGTTGCGATGAGGAGGGGACGGCATGGGTATGTAAGGGAAATACCCTCACGTTCGACAATCACCTTTCCTTCGGTAACAATGCCGAGCAAAATGTTTGCGGTCTCTTCATCGAGAAGATTGATATCATCAATGTACAATACACCACGGTGAGCTTTCGCAAGAAGACCCGGACTGAAAACAGTCTTTCCCGACTTCACGGATTCTTCCAAATCAGCTGATCCGATGAGACGATCCTCCATGACATTCAACGGAACCTGCACAAAAGGCGCTTGGATTACCTCCGTTTCACGTTCTTCCAAAGGCAAACCACCACTGTCCAAGTCGGTACGCAAAAAATCATCAATTCCGAATTCTCCAGCAGGATCAATGTTGAAAGGACTTCCCTTAAGAACTTCAATGGGAGGCAAAAGTTGATGCAGCGCACGTGCCATAACTGATTTGGCAGTACCCTTACCCCCAGAAATTACCACACCTCCCATGCGATTGTTCACCGCCGACAAAAGAAGAGCCTGCTTAATCGAGTCCTGTCCCACAACCATGGACAATGGAAATGGCCTTCCACCAGCCATCATTTGATCGGCCTGTTTTCCAATAGTCACAGGTCCCCCCTTAGTGGCAGCCTCTTCAGCCGCCATAGCTGCGCGAGCACGTTCTTCCGCATCCGTTGGTGTGGCAACCATACCATGTTTCCATTGCGAAGTTTGACTCCTTTCGATCCTGCGTGATATTCTTTGTGAGTCAAAAGTAGCGGGGGAGAAGGCCGCCACGACACCCACTGCCGCAGCGGCGATGGCAAAGGCCGCAGCCGTTCGTCGCGGGCGCGTCATTATTGCGTTGATATTGTACTGTTTCTTTTGCTCTAATGAGGTGAACAATCTTGCTTCACTCTCTATTAGAATGGGTAGATGAAATAATTAATAAGTTGTTCCAAATAAAACGTAATCTCAGCTTGCTTGGTCGATTAGGATCCAGGAGAATGTTTTTATGCTGTCGCTGGTAGTAGTAGGTTTCATGTGTCTTTGTTGTTGTGAACGTTACGCGCGGAGCCTTTTAATGCAACTTTCGATGATGACGCGGGATGGTCACGCAAAAAAAGCACGAACACGAATTACGTATGTACCAGGAATCCCCGTAGAATTTACATGCTTATGAATGTATTATTTCCTATGTGTAGTGAAGAAAGTTCAACTTCAAATTTTTGTTGAATGGTTGAAGACGACACGTGACTCACAAGATCTAGTAGCAAAGATCGCTGGATATCTTCTCTAGTACGGTAGTATCTACTACTTACATCATAAGTACGATACTATCGGGATCCGCCAGTCCGCCAGCGATCAGCGCTTCGAAAAATAGACAAAAATATCAATCCAAATCTTTACCATGGCATGCTTCATCATCATCAACTGCTCTTAATGAATTAAGTCCGTATTCATTAGAAAAATATTGGCTGCACTACTTCCCATTTAAGTTCAACTAGTAGTAATGGCACAATACATGCTCTCTTGAAGTGCGCAAATACAATGCAATGTTAGCTATTGCTATTGGTGTCAGTATCAGTAGCAGTAGCAGTAGCAAACTTCATACTCGCAATTGCGTTTGAAAATTGTGCTCACAATAGCATACAAAACTATAGATGGAGAGTAAAGAAGTTTGCAAAACAATACTCCTACAAAATAGTTTGCAATCCAATACAAGCAAATCAAACTTACAAACTACCTTAGTCGGGAATGTCCCATTTTTCCTGAATTTAGGCATGGACAGGATTTTTTCGGGGACGCGGTCGAAGACTGGCCTGTTGAGTCCCATGTCCTGGGCGTGTCCTTGTTTCTGAGTCATATATTTTTCTTTCAAAGTTTTTTACTGAAACCTGCTTTAGTACTTGTGCATAATCATGGTTTGTGCATTAACTGGAGCAAATTGTATGGTCTGGGTCACCAAAAAGTATGCATGTCCTCTTGTGTCCCGGACATGTCCTGTCCCCGTCTTGTGCCCTCTGGTGAGCACCATGGGGGCAGCACTTGTCCTGGACATGTCCTGGACGTGTCCCTGACATGTCCCTATGTCCGTCCTTTTCACTGAGTCTTGGACATGGGACGTGAGGACATTCCCCGACTAAGCAAACTACAATGTGGAATACTTCGGCCTCTCTTCCTAATCCTATTCTCTCTTGCACAATAATGAAGTTTGCAATTTGGTATTGGTATGTTTCTGCGATAAATGAAAATAAAGAATTATCTATAGTTTGCTGTTTAAAATATATCTCTCTCTGTGTCTCTTGAAAATTGCAAACTACCGTATTGTTGCTCGGGAATTTTGTTTTGTTCTGACACCAGTAATGGATTCCTAGCACGATTTAGGCCAGAAATTATGTTGGTCATTAGAATGCATTTATTATGATAATGGGCATGTGCATTTTCTGCCATTTTGGCATACTAAAATAATCACCATGGTGGAACATTTTTTCCTGAAATGTTGTGATGGGGATATGATCATATGACTTTTTTATTCTGTTCTCTATGATGGATTACATGTACATAGGAATTGAGGTTATATGCATGTGCAGTAATGTATATGTTTTTGTTTATTTCCTATACAAATCACATGTGCTGGTACTGGTGCCTGGTGCACGTAACAGCTGAAGTGGTATATCAGCCCAAATAATATTTTTTGCTGTGATTTTTTAGTCCAAATGGTCACATTAAAAAATACCAAGAGTTTTATAAAATTAACTAGATGGTCAGATTGTACATGAAATTTTGTATCTGGCCATCTATTCTATAATATTTTAAATATTTGTTGTGCACTTTTTAATCTGCACTCTAAAAAGTGTTCATTCCTGAGCAAGTACACAGTATATATGGGTTGCAATGACAAGAAAACCGCAAACCAATTGTCTATTCCAATCATTATTCATTGAATGATTGCACATTGGAAATCACTCACATAATATCCTCGTTGTCTTCATTTCCTTTGCAAGCATAGATTTTATTCCATCACAAGATGAAGTTCAATAATCTTATTCCTCTTCTCTCTGCGCTCTACTGTTATTGCTGGAACAAACTTCGACAAAGCCATCATAGCAACTGACGTGATCAAGGATGGAGTTGATGGCTTCCCCATTCAGCTCCGTGGTACTATTCTTGTCCCCTTTAACAAGGAAGATGATGGGGCGGAAGAGGTTGAAGATGCTGTAAGATTTTCTCTGGCTCGAATAGCAGTAAAATCGTGGGATTGAGGTCATGAATTTCATCATCTTGGAGTAAGTCACATTGCATCTCTGATTTGTCTCACCATTTGTTGATGTTGCTGCTGCTGCATTATTTCCTGAACAGCTTGAGAAAAGGGGATGCCAAAATGGCATTGGAAAAGGGGCTTCTTGCTTCTTAAGAAGTTGCTTCACTGGAAAGTAAGCCATTCTTCTTCTCAATAGCATTCTTATTTTTCACATGGGCCTGCCGTAGCCATCACTATTATTATACTCAACCATATCCCTGCATATCCCCCGAAATTAAGTCTTGCCAACCTGGTAAGCTTCAGTGATTTGGTCATCCTCGCAAGACCGGCCAGCCTTGCAGCTTGGGATTTCCGTGTGATGACAGCAGCTACTGTGCTGCAGGTAGTCATGTGTGTAAGAGCCAACCCAAGAAGGGGGACACATGTATAGGTACCAACATACAAGGAAGTGAGTGTGCAGGTGATCTTTTTTGTGACCGTTGCAGATTTAACAGCAAGAGTAGTTTGTACACTAGACAATGCAACAAAAAGTGATATCCTTGTCAGTTGGCGCGACAATGATTTGAAATTTAAGAATGAAAGCTCTTGCAGAAATAATAGGAAACTCCATGTGTGCTATGATTTTGTATACCTTGTTCCTGTGAACCAAATAATTAAATAGTATTCAGCCATTCACACCCATTGCTTGTATTAGTATTTATTACAAGTACAAGCACTGTTTGTGATTTTTATTCATTTTTAGAATTCAAAATGCCAATGGGATAATAATTGTTGTTGGTCACATTGTAATTATTGAATATCAAGAGTATTGAGTACTGCAATAGCAATATATATGTATTCATTTGTTATTTTCATCTACGTCTGATGATTGAACTTGCTATAACACCCATAGTGAATCCACCGCCATTTCTGCCTAGATTTTTACATTTCAACTATTAGTATTACTCTATTGAGTAAATTATAGCGCAATTTGAATTTTGAATTGCCAAAATTTGATGTGGGATAGAGAGTGTCTCCCCAATTCACACCATTGTCAATGGCAGAAGAGGAGGCCATCCCGTGCCTCGTACATCATGATGGCTAACATAAGAGAGGGAGTTCCCATCCCCTCTCATAAACGGGATATAGTAAAATATTCCTTTTTACATGTATTTGCAACTTTTGAACACACAGGTAGTGCAAATGAAAATGAAGACACATCCACCCACCACCACCACATCCAATACCCAAGGGATGCACAAGAAAAGCATCACCAAACATGCCAAAGAAAATGAAGGAGAAAAAACTGACACAACAACTTGTCAGTTGCCCCCGAAGAGGTGGAAGAGGAGCCAAAGTAAGTGTAAGTGCTATGATTGCAATTGCACTGATCATGGCCATGGCTCCTGCTATATTGTTCTTGGCCAATGCCCCTGTGTGCAAGCAAAGAGGGAGTGCCAAGAATGTTTGCCGGCTAACAGTTGTTGCAATGGTGGGACTTCAAAACACTCTCTCAACAACACAATGGCGATGAAATCATGAACTCTCAATCTCAATTGATGGCCGCCTTCAAACAAAACCATGAGTTGCTGCTGCCGTTGCCCCCACCCTCCACCCTCCCCCTGGAAATCACCAAACCCCAGAGACCGAGGAGGTATGCATCGAATTCTTGTCAGACTTGAACAAAGAAAACACAATCCAACCAACTTCCCCAACAGAGGAGAACAGAGACACCACTGCCACTGCTGCCTCCACCATACCCACTATGAATTCCACATCTGCACTCACTGAAGAGGATGAAGATGTATCAAATGCAAATGGCAATGCAAACAAAGACAATGAAGATTCGCAACAACCCACATCTCCCACCAATATACACAGTGACCATACCACCACTGCAGATATGAATAATCCACCCACAAATAGCCAAGCATCATCACCATCAGCTACATTTACTCAGAAGATGGATAACACCCACCCATATGATCGTGAAACTGAAGATTATGGAACCAGCAGCAGACCCACAACACCTGCTGCTACTTCAAGGAGGCGATATTCAACAATGGGAGAAATGCCCAACACCAAAATCCAATTGCATGTTGTGTTCTATTTGATTGTTATGTTGTGTTATTGATACAAAGTATTCTTCCTCATTTTTGTTTATTGGTGCATAAAACTGAACTCAATGATATCATTTCTCCCTAGTTCATAATTGACCTGCAGATTATGTTGACACTGGAGTTTATTTTGACATTGTCAATTTCTTTTAGGACCATAAGTACTACCAATTTCCCTCCTCTGATGTCAAAAGTTGTGACTGCTAAATTTGCGCCCCACATCAGCACCAGCACCGAGGTTGAATGTGAAAGCCTCTTCAGTGAAGCCAGGCATCTTTCCAATCCACTTCGTAGCAGGACAACAATTTTCACCTTTGAGTGTCTGGTCATTGCAAAGCATCACCTTCAGAGAATTTATTGCTGCAATAACCAAGTGCACAAAAAATACATGCAAACTTTGAAGGGAAAAGATTGGGGTGAAAAGGAGGATAGAGAGGACTTTTTGTTTTTGAGGGAAGAGGAGAAGGTTTACCTGGATATTGTTCCATATAATGTGAACATATTTGATGGAGACAATGAAAGCAAAGATGATGAAAGTGTCTGTAGTGAATAAGGATTGGAATATTCATTATAAATACATTATGCATAATTGTGTTAATATATCATTTTATGTTGCATTTGAAACAATATAATATATGAATAATTATCTTAAACACAAGTGATCAACTGTGAAAATTGGCATAAGTGCACTTGACATTTTGGGATTACTTACTTACTTATTTCTTTCATAAGTAAAGCCAAAAATAAATTGCTTAAACTTAACTGAAATATCATTAAAAAATAATAGATCATTTGGCCAGCTTATAACTTATGTAAGTAACACCCTGTTTGGCTCTACTTATACTTATGTTAGTAAGTGCAACTTATTTCTAACCCTCCTGACCATCTATTCTATAATATTTTAAATATTTGTTGTGTACTTTTTCAATCTGCACTCAAAAATTGTCCTTTCCTGAGCAAGTACACAGCATATATGTGATATATTGGGAACAAACAAACAAATAACATAGTGTGTAAGAGAGGCTCTATTGTGAAATAGTTTGTAGTTGTTTCATTGTGATGGACACCTGGTAGACCTTACCTACTCCTTTCAGATTTCAGAGAATATCTTATTGCACAAATTGCTTAGGGATACTGTGAAAGACATAGTGTAGTTTGCAATAGCAAAAGAAATTCTTCTTGCATAAGTGATGATGTTTGTTGTAATGCCTCCTAGTCTAACACATACATGTCAAATATCGTTCATAAATATTCAGTGGCAGAGAGGTAAAGGTAAACTTGTTGCCTTCCAAAGATGTGGTCTGTAGTTCAAACCCTGCACCTTGTGTGGGTAGTATCCAGTGTCTTTCCACCTGTACTGCAGCTATCACTTGTCTTTTGTGTCATGTGACATGCATGCATTCATGAGTCATGAGAATGACTCCCCTTTCTGGGATTAGTGACCCTGCTGTGGTGACCCCATACTATATCTCTCACCACCCACAAGGCATAATATTAGTGGACCCTATGTAGACGTATAACAAGTGTCCCAAAATTAGCAATGCGCAATATGCCTGATGAGTACTGCTTCTTGCCATGCCTACACCGCATGTATGTATGCTGTACCACGTACACAATGATGCATGGAAGTGCAGGTTACTCAACTATTCCATTGGCCCACGGCCCACAACAGCGCACGGGGCCCAAGCCAATAGGTTCCCTTTGGGAAGTGGGCATCATCATCTCTCATACAAGAAACCCCTCTCTTTCACTCAAACCTTCTTGTCCCCAGTCATGTTATCCCCAGCCAATTTGCTATAATATAAAACTATTTTTTGCCATCAAATGACTATATGTTAATCAAGCACCAGTAATAAAACGCAACAAAACAAACACAGAAATAGAATGATGGTGAATAGTGGTGGTTCTCACAAATAATAATCTTCAAGAGAAAATATTGTAAACAAATAAATTAATTCAATTTGAGCAGATTATTATTATGATATACTCCTAGTGGTTCTAAAAAACTCTTAAATAGGCAGTGTACTGATTATGTTGATGGGTAGTGTTGCCTCACCTCAGTGATTCCAATATGGCACAACACACATTGAATTTTTATGTTGAATCATTCATTAAGGATTCAACAGTGAAGCTTCTTTTATTCATGTGTGAAAAACACTAGAATATTTCACATTGTGCTGCAGCTGCAGCACCATGAAGAGGCCAAAATTGTGCTTTACTATAACTGTATGCAATCCAACATCATTAATCTAGAAATGTTCTTTGTCGCAAACAAAAAGTATACAGAAACAAAAAAAAGCGCTGCATGTGGCAACCACATTCAACCCAGACTTTATGCGGAAAATTGTGAGGTTGTTTGTGTACCAATGTGCTTAACTTTTGTCTCCTAGTAAATAGTGAATAAGCAATCTAAGCTGTCAACAAACACACACAAAGTATCAGCAGAAGTTGAAAAGGGAATCCCCGGGCAAGACTGGTCATTTCTTGCATATAACTTTCCACATTACTTTGATATATCATATATCATTTCTTTCATTGGCTTGGGTGGCTTGGGGTGTTGGTACCTTCACCTTTGTGCTGATGGTAGGACACTGTTTGTTGTCTCAGTGATATATTCAGTTTGCCATGGGAAATCAATGTCAATGTATCCATGTAATATAAAGTTGCACAATACATTTATATGTAACATAGGGTAGGTCTATCAAATCCCATGATGAATTGGAAGTGAAGTTTAGAAATAATGATTCTGCATTACCTGATTTTGTCTAGTCACAATTGCTATGGTTGTGGTTAGGAATGAAACATCAGGGCAAACTTTTTGACCTGGTAGTAATAAGAAAATAATTTATCAAACCAACTTTAAGTTCTCTGTGTTGCTTTGGTACTATCTAACATATATCACAGATTCGAGTGGGGGCGGTGTCACATTGCTGGCACTCCTGCAGTGCAATTCATGATGGACAGCTACTTGCCTATGCCTGAAATGGCCAAATAAATGTACTTAAAAATTCAGTTTAAACCCTAACATACATCACAGATTTCAGTGGCTCAGATGGTTTGGAATGTTCATTCATGTATGCTGTGAAGGTAGAATAATATTTGTTTTTTTGTTGTGCATGAATAATTGAATTTCATGTGCCGGACAAAAATCATTCCAGTTATCTCAATGTGATTCTAGTGTTCAGAGAAATCACACAAAACAAAATCCTGGGCACATGTCTGCCATAGCCCGGTTCAATGTTTCCTCTGGTTAATAGTGGAAGGAGCTTCAAATCAGATGAAGAATGTTTAGATTTTTCATTCTTTGGTCACAGCATTGAATGAAATAAAGTTGAGCACATATCTATCATGGCTTGATACAATATTTTCTATGTTTGGCAGTGGGAATGGAACTGAGGCATCAGATCAGATGGTGAATGCTTTGATTTGCCATGCTTTTATAACAGAGTTTAAAGTTTCTGACCAAAATCATGTCAGTTATCTCAATCTCAATGTGATTTAGGTCTCAAGAGAGATCATATGAAACAATCATATGTACATGTCTAACATGGCCTGAAACAATGCATCCCTCCTATGGTAAAGACACTGTGCCCTCAGACCCAATAAAAACTTTGAGGTCACCTGATTTTGGTGTCCCTGACAAAAATCATGGCAGATGTCTCGTTGTAATTTAGGCTTATGAGGAATAACATGAAGCAATGCTGGGTACATAACTAACTGGCCTGATACAATGTTTGTTGTGGTTGGTACTGGAACTCCTGAGGCCTCAAATCAGATGCATGCTTTGCCTTCCCACACTTTGATTTGGTCAAAAAAAAATCATGTGCATTGAACCTGATCAAAATCATGTCACTTATCTCAATATGATTTAGGTTTCAAGAAGAATCATATGATACAAATTTGAGAAGGAACCATGATTTATGCTTTTCATGGCGGAAAAGCAGCAATTAAATTACGGATAGCTGGTCTTCTTAACGGGAACAGAGAGACCATTAATCAGGCAAAATAACCTGAGAGATATGATACAGTAACTACGCTATTAGGATTAGTGTAGTAGTGTAGTATATCTAGAACGAGTAATACTAACTGGCTTGATACAATGTTTTCTATGTTTGGTGGTGGAACTGAGGACACAGAGCAGCAGACAAATGCTTTTGGGTTATTTTTCATGCTTCTTATGTGACAGGGTTCTTATGTGCCTGACCAAAACCTTGGCAGTTCTCTCAATGTAATTTAGGTTTCAAGAGGAATTGCATATAGAAATATAATTGAGCACATGTCTACCATGGCCTGACTCAACATTTCTTTTTTTGTAATGATACTGAGCATTGAGGTATTAGATCAGATGAATGCTTTGATGATTTGTGATTTGGTGCAGGATTTTCATGAGACTGACCAAAATCATGACAGTTATCTCAATGTGGTTTAGGTTTCATGAGGAATCACATGAAACAATTTTAATTACATTCTAACATGGTATGATGCAATGTGTTCTGTGTTCTGTGTTCTGTGTTCTGTGTTTGTTAGTGGAACTGAGGCCTCCGATTAGATGAATCTTTTGGTGTCAGGATTGCTTATGTTCATGCCCAAAATCATGGCAGTTATCTCAATGAGATTTATGTTTCAAGAGGCATGTGGTGAAACAATGTTGAGACCCATGATGTCTACCTTAACCTGATACAATAGTTGTTGTGTTTGGTAGTGTTAGTGGAACTGAGGCAACAAATCAGATGAATGCTATGGTTTTTCATGCTTATATAACGGGTTTTTTATGAGCATTGTGTGACTTACCAAAAGCATGCCAGCTATCTCAATGTGATTTAGGTTTCAAGTCAAGAGGAATCACATAAAATAATGCTGGGCAGGAGATGTCTACCATGGCCTGATTCAACACTTATTTCTTTGGTAATGATACTGAGGCCTCAGATCACATGAATCCTTTGATTTTTTAGTCAAAGGATTTTATGTAACTGACTAAAATCATGGCAGTTATCTTGATGTGATTTTGGTTTCAAGAGTAATCACGTGAAATAATGCTGGGTACACGTCTTCTATGGCCTGATCAATGTTTTCTCTGTTTGGTAGTGGTAGCGGAACTGAGGCAGATGAATGCATTGATTTTAATCTATGTTTACATGATTTCATGTCCCTTTTGTTCCTGGTAAAAATAATGTCAGTTATCTTTGTCTACTACCTAGCCCTAGACAATGTTTCTTTTGGTTGTTAATGAACATGAGGCTTCAAATCAGATGAATGGTTTGATTTTTCACTCTTTGTTCACAAGGTTTTCATGTAAATTGTGTGCCAGACCAAAATCATAGCAGTTATCTCAATGTGATTGAGATTTCTTTAGGAATCTCATGAGACAATGATGAGAATCATTTCTACCTTGGCACTTGGCATGATATAATGTTTTCTGTGTTTGATAGTGGAACCGAGGACTTGATTCATCAAATAAGATGAATACTTGATTTTCATGCTTTTGTAACAGGATTTTTGTGTGCCTGACAAATATCATGTCAATTATCTCAATATGATTTAGTTTAAGAGTAACCACATGAAATTGAGTTGGTCATATGTATACTGCGTACCATGGTCAGATACTTTCTTGGGTATTGCACCGAGGACTCAGATCTGATGGATTCTTTGATTTTGTTTCACTCTTTGGTCAAATGATTCTTTTTGTGTGCCTCACCAAAATCATGGCAGTTATCTCAATATGATTTAGGTTTCAAGAAGAATCACATAAACATAAAACAATGCTGAGCACAACATGTCTACTGAGGCATGATATTGTTTCTTTTAATTGGTAGTGGATCTGAGGCCTCAAATCAAATGAATCCTTGGAACTTTTAATCTATGTGTTCACATGATTTCATGTCCATTTTGTGCCTTATCAAAAGAATCTGAGTTGTCTCAATGTTTTTTTAGGTTTCACAAGGAAGCACATATAGCAAAGTTGAGCACATATCATCTACCTGGCGTAATAAATGTTTCTTGTGGTTGGTAGTGGATCTGAGGATGCCTCAACTCAGATAAATGCTTTGATATTTCATGTTTTGATCACATAATTTTCATGTACATTTTGCCTGATCAAAAGCATGCTAGTTATCTCAATGTGATTTAGGTTTCAAGAGGAATTATATGAAACAATGTTGAGAACTGGATGAGTGGGATGAGTAGGATAACAATGATGGGCATAATGATGAATAGTTTTGAACCAGCATTATTGTAAATGCATTTTGTGATATTTAGTTAGCAGAAGTACGTTCTTGGATCAACTTAGTTTTAAAACTAAAACTGTGTGACCTGCAACATTTGACGTACATTCTAACTTAGTATTGGTGGCTGAGTCAGCTCAAGCCTTAGGTTGAGTGCCAAAGGATAACCTATTTACTAACATGTAACATTAGGTCAGCAAAATTCACCCCAACCTGACCAATAGGGTAGGTCAGCAAAAGCAGTCCTGACCTAACATAAGTTTGTAGGTCTGACCTATTTACGTTTATGAGTCTGCACAATCATCATCCACCATCACCAACATCACCAACAAGAAGCTTCTATGTATTGGTGATTGGTGAGCCACACATGTTCTTCCTTCTTTCACCCCATTTTGATTTTTAGTCTTCCATAAAATCCAAAAAAATTAAATCCTAAATTGGCTCTATCATTCACAACCACCAACAAGCTTAAAGAGAGAAAAATCTAAAGCACAAGGAATCATGATTCAATTGTTTTAGAGATAAGAAGTTACTTTGTGGGTATTGTGTTGGGTGTTGGGTGGCCATACCACAGCAAGTTTTAAAAACTGGTTCAGATTTCTTTGATCTTACGTGCTCATGCTCATACAGGATGCAGGCTCTACATACAGATTATGACATATCCACTACATACACATTTTTAATTTCTTAATAGAAACTGAGAGACACAATACTAACATTGAGCATTCACAACTGACTTTGTCATACCAGCATCTCATGTCTCAGCCAAAACATTGGCAAGCTAATATTTCCATACATCATAGCACCAATCTTTAAACTATCACATAGACACGGAGATATAGAACAGACAAAAAACACCAGTTCAAGCCTAGACTCACACTATATGGTTATGGAAACTTGTTAATTTCCTCTCCATCCCTCTACACTGCCAACTGCCAACCTCCATCATCCATCATCCATCATCCATCATCCATCATCCATCATCCATCATCCATC
>JALLAR010001147.1:0-10702 GCA_036939335.1 Conticribra guillardii
CTCGACCAAATCCGAAATCTGAAATCCGAAATCCGAGGATACATATTCACAGCCTCAAACGCCACGCACGATACAATGATAGAAGATACGATACCGTATGACGCATGACGCGATTTCCATCACATCACATTTTGATAAGTTGCGACTGCGACAAGGGAACGACGTCTGCAACAATCATTATTTTTTCCGATCAGCATTGATGATGGTACAAAAAATAATAATGTCACGCATATGAAAATGCTCACAAATAATACACACACCACGCTGCGCTGCACTGCAGCAAGTCGACGCATTTGCCGCAAATTATTGTGAATACTTTCACCAAAAGGCCTCGTCGCCGATCGCGCCGTCTCTACTCGCCACCGTCTATCATACTAGTGCGTACACACCGACGTTGCTGCTTTTCTTGCCCTAAACACGCCGTGGTCAACGAGATTTATCCCCGCAATCTTCAATCGCCTTTCTTCATTTCGTCGATTCGGACCCGGCTTCGGCATCCGTCATCAGAATAGAAAAACAGATGAAAGTTGAACAATCCTCGTCGCGTGGTGTCTGATTTTACAGTGTTGGATTAACCGATAACATCATATTGTCAATTCGCTGGGAAACTTTTATCGGGTGTGAGTGAAGGACGTGCATCATGTCTTTGTTAGCGGGCGGCAATGGCGCTGCACTCTATATTGCTCAAGATGCGATGAATATACGTTTCTAATTTGCCCGTGATCGTGTTCTTTGGATGGACAGATCGGATTTATTGTGTATTGAAGTGATGCAACTCTTCGGGAAAAGGGGATGGTTGTGTAAACTGTTTACCTATTGGCATTGTTTGCCAATTGTTCTTTTGTTGTTCATATTCATTTTACATTGGCATCTGATAAATTATTTAATTGTATTGATCCTCAATTCGTCAGGGTCAGCAGATATAGTATCAAAACATCATACAATATTTCAATCCGTCGCCGGTCTCATTTTTTATTACAATGGAAAATGCTGCAAGCAACCTGGACAAAGTCCGGCTCATGGTGAGATAAAACTTTCTGCATGTCTCAGTACTCAACAAACAATATTGAAAATGAGCATACGACCTGGTATCAACTTTTACTATGGAATTTTATTTCTATTACTACTATGCGTCATGATTAATATTTGTTCGGCATGCATCTCGTCTTATGGCACCATTTTTATTCCATTTGCATTGTTTCGTTCATGTCAAATATTATTTTATAGGCGAGCTCAAAAAAGGATGCATGCATTGAAGTTGGACCAAAAATGGAAGGTTTCAATGATACCATCATTGGACGCATCTTGGAAAATGCACAAACAAATCCTTTCGCACCATGTATCCGTGGTCCCATGTGCAAGATTGATGGGACAGTGAGAGAACTGTGCTACTATGACTTCGTTAAGAGTGCTGAGGCAATTGCAATGCAAATCAAGCACTCTCTTGGAATCGACAATGGTGACACGAGCTCTCTTCGCGATCGATTTATTGCAATTTATCTCAAGCGTGACATAGAGTACGTTCTTGCTCAATTCGCGATTTTCCTATGCGGAGCGGCATATCTTCCTTTGTCGGACAAACTTCCAGACGAACGGTTGGCTTACATCCTGCGCGATGCCAAACCTAAGTTAATTATTACTACCGAAGATATCAAAATGAGGCTGGTGTTAGAGGTGGCACAGGAGATGAATGAGGATCCTGGTGATTGGGTAGAATTCTTCTGTGTGGAAGATGTGGATGGAATTATTGATGAGACTAACATTCCACCTCACGAGCGCAAGGTGGTTGATTTGAATATTAATGAGTTGTCGCGTGGACTTGCTGGCCCTAAGAATCTTGCTTACATGATATATACGTCAGGAACAACCGGAAAGTAAGTCATTTGGTTATACATGAAACTGAGAGAATGATCGGAATGTGATGAACTGATTATTTTTATGTTGCTTTATTGTCAGTCCAAATGGCGTTGAGGTTGAGCATCACTCCTTGCTGAATGTTTTAAGTTCCCATGTTCACACAGAGATGATAGATATGGAAGACCTGCGGTACTCCTTAGCTGTGACGGCTTTCATCTTTGATTCTCACGTTCGAGAGACATGGCTTCCTATTCTGTACGGTGGTTGCATCGTCATCGCAGAGGATGTCCTTCATTTGTCGGAGGGCACGAAATGCGCTGGTACGCCGACTGGTTTACAAGCGGCAGCGGCGGCAAAATCACTCCCAGCAAGTCTCAAAACAATCATGGCAGGTGGTGAGCGTCTTACGGGTGCTATTTGCAAGGCTATTTCTCATCCCAATACAGAAGTGACGAAAATTATTAATGCATATGGTCCGACAGAAACAGTCGTCGAGAGCTTGGTTTGGGTAGTTGACTTATCCGATGGTTGCAACAATATGCCTGAGGTTCCTATTGGTCTCCCCGTTGCCAATGCTGTTGCATATGGAATCAAATTAGATGCGTCAGGGGTCCGTGACAACGATATAACGAATCAGATTTTGAATGGCACAGCAACCGTCAGTTGTCTAGCAAAACGAGGAGAACCATGCGAGCTATACATAGGCGGAGAAGCCGTTGCCCGTGGATATCACAACCGTCCAGACATTAACAGCCAAAAATTTGTCAACGATCCTTTCCAAGGAAATGGTGGCAGGATGTACCAGACAGGAGATCTTGTAATTTTTCCAGAGAACTCAGGTCAGCCCTTGCATTTTATTGGTCGTGTGGATACGCAGGTGAAGATTCGAGGAAAGCGACTTGAGCTTGGAGAAGTAGAGAATTACCTCTCACTTTATCCGGCAGTATACGGTTCCAAGGTACTTTTAAAAACTTTGGAGGGGAAGGGCCACTTGGTTGCGTATGTGTTGTGGAAAGATGATGCGTTGAAGGAAAAATCTGTGGATGAGCTTGAAAGGTGAGATGCTGTGCTCTTCTGATGTCTTCTACTCTTGTTATTTATTGGATACAGAAACTCTCCATAATTGTTGATCAACATTAGTTCTTATCTCAGCATGTGTGTTGTCTTGCCATAGGGGACTGCTTGAGTTTGCAAGGATGACCATGGAGGACTACAAACGTCCATTTGTTGTGAGTTTTCCGCTTGAAATAGCAGGTGTGAACTACACAACTTTCCCAATGACCATTGGTGGCAAAGTAAACACCAATATCTTTCCAGATGTAAAGACGTTGAATGGTGATGCTATTATTAATCAGATGCGTGTGTTGCGTAAATCTTCAATAGTGTGCGGGCGTGAAAGTTGGATTTCGCCAGCTGCTTTGGAGGCAATGGAGGAGGTCTTATCTTCAAATGAAACACTTTTTCGCCGGCGTAGCTCCCGATTAACCCGACATCGGCGCAGCACTGGCAGTAGCACTGGCAGCACCCGTACTTTAAAGGGCACCTTTTGTATGGCTGGTCACGAAAGAGGTAGCGTGAAATCAATGAAGATGTTGATGAGCAAGGTTGGCTCTCAAGAGGATAAAGATCAAGCTTTAAGTGATCTTGCTTCCGTTGAGCGTAGAGCCAGTGCCGCGTTGATAGGAAAAATTCCTCGAGTTAATGATGCGCCATTAAATGAAACAGATTTACCGACAAATAAGGAAGCCTTGAGAATTGTTCAAATCTTGTTGGAGGTTGTTCTTTCATTGTTGATGCCACGCATTAGGTTAGATGGCTGCGTTAGAGTGACTGCTGATGATGACGTCTTTGCACTTGGGCTTACATCTCTTGATGTGCCGCGCCTAAAATTTGTAGTCAAGCAACGGCTGAACAGGTATATAGAAACAGAACAAATCTTCCTCAACCCAACAGTCAACAGAATGGCAGTGTTCCTCATCAAGCCTCCCGAGGAGAATGGCGCTGACCTCAATCTACCCGAACTTGTAGATGCCGGATTGATAAAAGATAAAGCTTTACCCCATTGGGCTGTTTGGATTCTAACGTTGATCTGCTCCTTTGGATTCCACGGCCTTTCAATATGCTTCATGATATTCCTGGTTCTTTTGCAGTTTGTATTCCTTCACGAGTGTGGAAAATGCTCTTCTCGTGGAAGCATTGGCAGGGTCGACCATATGCTCCAAACTCATTGCGAAGATCCAGATCTATTTTTTGCATTCCTTGCTGTCGTTGTTGGCTTTCCTATTGTCATGGTTATTACCATCACAATTACTCTACTGATGGTGGTTCTAGTCAAGTGGGTTGTTGTTGGAAAATACAAGTAAGTTCAAATGCTGTCGCCAAATCCTAAATTCGGATTGACTTGTTTTACTTACACGTTTTCCTTTGTTGTATACAAGGCCGGGAGTCTATTCCATTGACGGGCCTTACTACTTCCGGTGGCTCTATGTACATTACCTCGAGGTATTTGCACGAAATTGGCTCCTTGTGCGTTTACCTTTCAGAAGTACTTATCCACTTATCTGGTATTACCGGTTGATGGGAGCAAATATTGGAAATCATGTTAATCTTGCGACCCTAGATGTTCACGAGATGTGCTGTCTCACTATAGAAGATGGTGTTACTGTACAGAATGACGCAATGCTGTCTGGTCACACTTTTGCAACAGCTCGTAATACAATCGGTGGATACAAAGGAATTGCTGACGCGAAGCCTGTTTTGATAATAGGGCGCTGCTGGATCAAAAAAGATTCTGTTGTGGGTCCATATGCCATGGTCCAACCGCCGCTACCACGTCCTTTCAATGATATTGGCAATGAGCTCTCAAACAATTCAGCAACAGTAGTCGAAGGAATCCTCCCTGCCATGCAGGCAACATCAAGACTTGGCCAAACCTTGAGGCTCTCTAATCCTATGATGACTCGGCCCATGAAAGATGGAAAATACGTGCGGCCTGACAACGAGCCTACTGTATGGACGCCAGCTATTCCTGGTTATATGCAGTTTCTTGGATTTCTTGTCATGATATTGTTTCACTGGATTGCATCTCTTCCTCTTGTCGGATTGGTATATGCCTACCTTGTTCCCGCTGCCGCTGGACCAGGTATTCTCGTATGGTTCTTAAGGCTTTGGGTCCTTCACTCGCCATATTTGACTGTGAGTTGTGAAAGGGTCGTGTGTTGTTGTGGGATTTATTTTGCAATGATTCTGCTTTTAGTGTACTGACAGGGTCGTTTCACACGATTCAAACTAATAAATCGTATATTGCATCGATTGAAACATAGGGCATCATATATATTGTTCTTGTTGCAAGTTTTAAATGGATTTCTATCGGTAAATTTGAGGAGGGGCCATGTACTCCATATCTGGACAATATGCGCTGGTTATTGCAATGTCTTCTTCAAAATGGTTTACACCGAGTTTTTGAGTTATCGACTTGTTCAACTGAGATCCTTAATCATTTTTACCGCTTCATGGGTATGCAAATTGGATGGAATGCTCAGATCATGCCTTTGAATATTGTCGAATTTGATCTTTTCGAAATAGGTGATTGTGTCATAATTGGGGAGCAGGTGATGATGGTTGCGCGTGATGCTAATGGTTTAATGAAAAAGTGTCGCATAGGGAACGATTCTGCTATCACTACCTCGGCCATTATGCTGGCGGGTTCTCATGTTGGCAATCACTGTTTGGTAGGAAATCTCACTGTTCTGCCACCTGATTTCCAAGTTCCGGATGTTTCAAAGTGCATTGGGACAAAATACATGTTAGGGTTTCATCAGCCACCAGTAATAGTTGCCAATACGGAAGAGGAGCGTCAGCCTTCATGGCAGTCAAACTTGACAATGACCATGCACTGTGCATTAGCTCTTCTATGGGATGTTGTTGAAATGCCAGGAATGATTCTTCTGAGTTATATTTTGGTCCAGATCCAGAATCAAGTCCCCAGTATTCAAAACGAGTCCCATCTATTTGTGATCCCCCTTGGTATTCCAGGAGCATATCTCATAGTGAATTTGATTATTGCTTTTCTTTGCACCAGCACTTCCCTTGTGCTAATTGTCGTCAAACGCTTCAGTTGCGGGTTTTTTGGCAGCTACAATCGTGGCTCTCCTATTTCCGTGTTCTTCATATTCATGACAAAGCTGCAGATGAATCAACAAATGTGGACCCAAATCATCAATGGAACTCCTTGGCAATCTCTGAATTATAACAATTGGGGCGCAGATATTGCGTGCTCTGCTCGCCTCTTTATGCGTTCTTTTGCAGATGTAACAGGTCTGAGAGTTTGTGCCAACAGTGTCTTAGATTACGACTGTTGCCTTGAACAGGTGAATTCACCCATTGCTTTCCGCTTGCACCTTCCCTTTTAGAAAAGGCCAAGTAATTCTCTTTTAGAAAAACTTCGCTGATCTCCTTTTCCTTTCACTCTTGTAAAACAGCACCAGAACACTTCGACGAAGATAGAGTTTCATCCCCTCACAATCAATGAGAACTGTGTCATTGGTCAACGAAGTGTCATGCTCCACTCCTCTCAACTTGGAAAGGGCGGGTGGGTGTATCCACTATCTGCAGTCCCTCCAAATGTAACAATCGACCCAGAAGAAGTGGTTGGTGGAATTTTGGAAATTTCATACTTCAGGCGAGAGCCTGAAGCAATCCTTGCATCGTCGACGGAAGAGATACGCACGAGACGACCCCATACAAAACGTGACGATGATGTGGTGGATATTGTCGTAGTTGGAGCTGGAGCTGCTGGTCTCGTGGCAGCGTATGAGTTCATGCAGCAAGGCCTCAGTGTTAAGATCTTGGAGAAGAATGATAAAATCTTGGGTTGCTGGGAGAGTGCAGCCAATGAGACGTCACATCTTTCAGTCAGTGAAGCAACTTACCGCTTTCCGGGAGTAGACGGTGAAGAAAACGAGGGCGATTATCCTTCCAGGTCTAAAGTTCTTGAAAATGGCCACAAATTCTTCGAGCAGTTCGACTTTGGTCGTGTCACGGAGTTTCGCGCAAAGGTTATTGACATAAAAGATATCTCTGGGAGAAGCCAAAAGATCGCTTCTGCAAAAGGACAAAAGGATGTATTCAAACACAAACACGGTTATTGTGAGGTCACTTATAAGAAAGACGAAGACAGTGTCTCAAGTAATTTGACTGGCACTACCAAAACTCTGCGTTGTAGTGGAGTATTCATTGCCACTGGGGCACAGTGCGAACAAAACCACCACAATTTTCCCGAAGAGGAAACGTTCAAGGGTTATACTGCATATGGTAGCGCCAATGATACCCATGAAGTTGTACAAAATGTAAAAGGGAAGAATGTAGTAATTGTTGGTAGCGGGGCATTTGCAATTGAAAACATTCGGACAATGCTCATCAATGGAGCAAAGCATGTCACACTTGTCCATCGAAGCACTCTTCAAGTATGGCCTCGCTGCATTCATTACTTATTCAGCAAAGAGAAAGATAGGCCATTTTCAGATTATGCTGAAGTTTATGAGCGTGCAGCAAATTGGGCAGGGTTTACGATTGGAGACGGAGATGACTGTGCACTGGCACCATTGATGCATCCCACGACCAAAGCCCAGCCTTCAATCTCTGACGCATTTTTTGGTTTTGCAAAGTTGGGGCTTGTGACTTTGGTGCGAGGAGAGATCATGCAAATGAGAGAGCACTCGGCGGTTATTGAAAAAAAGATTGGTGGAACCTCTGAGATTGAGTGTGATGTCTTGCTCAAGTGCATAGGCTGGAAACAACCATTGTTAAAGACATTCTTTCCGCAATTTACCCATCGCAACTTTGTCTTTCTGAATGGAAGCCCCCGAGTCATGTTTGTGTGTGATCCTCGATATTCTCGTGGAACCACAAAGATAGAAAGTGAGATAAAAGATGAATATGCAACCATCCTTGACACTGTGCCAATTGGTGGTACTTTTTCAGTTCTCGTTCTTGCGCGGGTCATGGCTTGGCTTCACATGTATGTGTTGGGAAATGATGTAATGATGTTCAATAAGATGCTTACGACTATGCCATCATCAACGCATCCTACATGTACCTGGGGTGAGCAACAATTCTCTTTTCCAACAAACAAAGAATGCAGTGACCTGATTCGCTTCAAAATTGGTTATCATAAGGATCTGGTGTTATCCAAGCACCCATCAGTTAATGATTTCTTTATCATGTCATGTGCGTACCTTCAACAGGACATCAGTGTGTATGAACTTGCCAGTGGGATAGATGTTTGTGAAGGCTTGGAGGTTGAATTCAAGGAGGCAATGATGGATTCAAAAATAATGAGAGAAATCATGAATAGGTAGCTCAATACTTATAACATGGTGCACTACGCAGACTAAACTATAATGAATAATTGAAATTTCCTCTCCAAATAAACAAAATATGTATGTTGGTACATGTGCGCCATTGTGTGGGCGTTGTAACAATAAAAGTTCAAGTAAAAATTAGGACTTCAATATTCCAACACCCATAAAATAATTGTGGAAGCATTCTCCTTATATCAATCAATGACATTAAATTAGCTGTATATTATCTAGCTAAAAGCCCTGTCTTTGTTACTCTCTTCTATTAAAACACCCAATTTACCCACTCGTTCTTCCGTCAAAGGTGTTTGCTCCCCCCTCGTCATTCCACGATATAACTTCTTTTGATCACGAAACCAAATTGCCAAAGATGGAGACAACTTTGCTTCTTCTTTGTCTTCTGCTTTGTCTTCTGGCGGACACTTACTATTGTTTTGTCGCACAGTAACAAAGTATTGTAGCACCGCATCATAATTTTCATTCCATTGCCAATCTCGCACATTCCACACCATGCCCAGAAGTTCCAACTCTGCCACCCGTTCATCAGTTAAATGAGTATGATGTCCAGCGATTTTGAATCGATATTCTGTCCTTTGGGTATCTACCCATGCTCCAAGATCCGATGATGATCCATCTCCTCCCTTGGTTAAATTTACATGACCATGAGTTTGTTTATAGCGTTTGAGTTGTTCTATTCGTTGATTCCATATGTAGGCATGATTTGTTTCCCAGTCGAACCCAATGGATGCTAGTAATTCCTCGCGTTCGTTGGTCAGCGCAGATGATGACGATGATGATGACGATGATATTGTGTTGTTGTCATTGGTTTTGTCGTATTTTATCCGATACAAATGCCTCTGTGTCCCACACCATGCTTGCAATGTTTTATATTCCTCCGTAGAAGGCACATGACAATGTCCATGACTCTCCAAAAACTCCCGCAACTCTTGGTATTTGATATTCCATTGATGACTCTTCACATTCCATACGAAATTCAATTGCTCTAATTTGTTTCTTTGTTCCATGGATAGTTTGGATCGAGATCGACGCTGGTATTGAACCCATCCACCCAAACTTCCATGTTTCAATGGCACATTCGAGTGTCCATTTTGACAGAAATATTGTGATAATTCCATGTGCCGTTCGTCCCACGAATGCTTACGCCATTTCCTTCTATTTTTTTCCTCTTCGTTACTATTCGGCATTGTTGTTGCATCATCTGCTACTATGGCACTCTCCTTTCTTTTCAATCGAGCATGCTCATGAACATCAAATACAAACTTGAGAGACATGAGTGCCATTCTTCGATAGTCATTCAGAGTTCCTTTTTTGTAGTGCGATCGTTGCCGTTGCACCCATCGTCCAAGAGTCGGATCGGTCGTGGGAATGAGAGTATGACCATGCTCGTGATAATAGTGGAGAAGGAGCTTGAATTTGTTTTCCCAGGCACGATCGGATCTGGAGAGTTTGTTTCCGTCGAGTCCATACAACAGTAAAGTATTTTCTTCGTGAGAATCATTCTTTTTTGGGTTGGTTTCGTCCAGTGAGAAATCGTGAAATGATGAATGTGAGGGAATGTGGTCTCGAATCGTATTATCCGATGACGGTGTGACAACATCAAAGGAACGATTTCTATGCCGAGTCTCTTCTTCCACGTGGGTTGAGAAATTCAATTTTCCGCTACGACATTGATCAAGGAGCAATGAATGCCTCTGATGCTGACTGACGGGGGAAATGCACGATGGAAACGCCCTGCTGAAAGAAAGCACTGCGGCCAATGTGGAGAGTGACGTTGTCAATGAGAGCCGACCGATGGACATTATGATGTTTGTTGAAGGTAGAGTAGTAGATAGAAATTACACAATGATGATATCGGGCGGCTGGATTTTAGTTGTGTTGCCACGTTTCGTCAAGTCAGACCTTCATTGTGCGCAGGTGTCTGCAGCTCATGCCGTAGTAGCAATGTAGTATCGTAATCAGAAACGAGTATTGTAGTAGTAGATGATAATGTTATATTATGATCCAGAGATGGCCAACGCCGCCAGCTCTGGTGTGAGAGGATACTACTATTTTTCTTGTTATATTTCGCTTCTGCGGTTCTGCCTTCGCTGCTTTGTTTTTTGTGGGTTGTTGGTTGTTAGTTGGTTGTTGGCGTCCGTTTATTATTTTTCGTGACACGAGACACGAGTATCGTACCATAACCAAGTGACGAGTGATTGACTGTGATGCAATGACGTCAGTCGCGTACTTACGATACTCCTTCATATTTGATGATTTTTTATATTTTTTACATGTGAATCCGTGATGAATCATTCACAATCAGTTTTTTTGCAACATTCGTGTTGGTAACTGTTGGTATCTACAGCCACACTCATTCGCTTGCTTGTCCTTGAAAATTCTCAACAACACCCGTCAGGACAGCTGGTTGGTCCCAGCATCAGAGATCTATTCTGATCATCATTTTATGGTTTAGGTTTGGTAAATTT
>JALLAR010001148.1:0-10702 GCA_036939335.1 Conticribra guillardii
CAAACAAAACTAATTTCGCCAAATATGTATCTCAGGAAACTAAAATGGTGGCTTGTGCTAAATTACGTAGAAATGTATTATGAATTTGCTGCGCAGGCGTGTCACACATGAAAACATTTATGGATTGTATGGGCAAGTAGTAAGCCTACTGGACCTAACAATGGTGTTTGATGGTAGTATTAATAGATCTTTATCTTCTTGTGTGATGTTTGACAGGGGCATCATTATTTAAGAGGTGGAGTAATTTTTAGGTATTATGATACAAGAAATAGTAATAGTCATTTTTTGGACATGCCCTGTCTTTTAGCACACACAGAGGCAACAAGCTAGCCTTCACTCTGCAAGACCAATTAGCAAGTCACCTAATGCATGGCTGGAGTGCCACAGCCACACATCTTGCTTTGGATGATATACACAAATAAAAATGATCATATTGCGATGTCCTTAGGTATCATCATCATCACAAATGTGTCACTACCTCTCTGCCACACTTTCAAATTATAACACAATTAGTGATGTGATGGAATCAGTCAAATCATGGCTGAAATCAACATGCAAAAAATATAGAGAACATCAATGCATGAGAGCACAAGCAACATTAGTTTGGAATGAGCAGTTGCAACATTTCAGCTTTTGTGAAAATAATGATGAGGTTGGCGAATAAGTGCATGTTGCAGCGTGGTCCATTATACAATAACATGCATGATTGGAAGCTGAATTATAGTAAACTGGTAAGAAAAATAGAGAGTTTTATAATATTAAAAACAATACAAAAACAGGCTGGGCCAATATCACCCCATTTTGAGCCCTCCCTGCAAAATCCTCTAACAACTTGCAAAATTTCTCAATCTCAATATATATGCATATGTACCACTGGCTCACTGCCACTGAGAGGTCCTTTTTAAGTATGAGCATAAGTAGTATAAGAATCCATGGATCATTTCTTTGGAAGAAGAGTAGCAGTTGTTGGGGTATTACTGTCTAGGGTGACCAAATTGAAAGCCATTGTGGCAATTGTTGTTGAGATATTGTGTGTGTCCTACTTTTCATTCAGAGGATTGGTATTTGTATTTAAATTATGCTGCCAATGACAAGATTGGCCCGTGGGATGTGCCTGTGCCTGTGCACAGTAAGTATTAATGGGAATTGTTTACTTGGACTTCTTGGTATGTCTATAAATATTATCACAAGTTTGTGAATGTCTCAATTGTTGACAATTTGTGGAAATGATATTGTATATTGTGTTATCAAAAATAATGATGAGAGCTATATCAGTACTGTTACTGTGGAGTATTTTGCATGTAGCATGTTCAGGAAGTATAGCCTTGGTAGCAACTTCAATGAAAAACATTGAATATGTACACATATAGATATAGGAATTGACCAGCTATATCTATATTGACAGCGGTTCCTCTTGAAACTGAAATCACATTGAATTTAATAGCTTGATTCAGCTAGACGCATTGTATGTATATGGATACCTGTACCAGCATGAATAATACATTCAAACCACACTAACAGTATTATTTAGCCAGAGCCTCATCACCAACTTCAAGAACATGATACATTGTAACACCCGTCCACACAATACTTGAATCTATCTTTATTAGTTGCAATCCCTCTTGAAATTGAAATCACATAAAAATTAGCGGCTTAATGCCATTGTTCATACAGATACATATGACATCCCTGCAGTAGTACTCAAAGCATAAATAATACAATCAAACAATTTCTATGAATCATCAGCCCCAAATTCAGACAAAAGAATATCAGGCCACTCTTGACTCCATCTTTTCAGAGTGATTCCTTTTGAAACTGAAATCACATTGATAAGTGTCTTGATTTTGACAAAACCATAAAAAATATTCTAGTTCTCAATGCTTGAACATGAATAATACCACCAAACAATTGATATTGTACAAAGCAGCATAACCAACATGATCATACACAAAAAACATTATAAGAGGCAACATAGGACTTGTATTGTATCAAACCTTACTGCTTGCGGTTCATCTTGATCTTGAATTGAAATGAAAGTGATCCAAACGGTTGTGTGTAAGTTTTAACCAAACAGCTGAAAACAGATATGGAGTCTCAGTGCCAACTTCTGACTCAAGATGCAACAAAAATGTATCAGACCACAAAGGAATTGAATCCAACTTTATTCATCTTCAAATTACTGTCCTCACCCAGGAACTTTGAAAACAGGATTTCCTTCTTTAGGGAAACATAGGAATTGTATCCAATTTTATTACAGGTGGTTCTTTTTAATCTTGAAAATAAAATGGCATTGAGATAGATGTAAATCTGGATCACCAGAAACAAATTCAAACCATCCAACATTCCAGCTTGGTGCCTTTTCACAGTTGTGCTGCAGTTCCTATGTTATAGTAAGGTATGTTGATAAAAATTAGCTGTACAATGAAGAAAACCTTTGAAAATTAGGAAGCCTCTACTACCACATTATATTCAATGTTATGTCGACTATTTTGATTTTGACCCAGCATCTTGATAATCACTGTGTTGACCCAGACCTGAGATTTCTTCTTTGTTTGTATGACAGTATCAGAAATGAAGTAAACACTTCAATTGATATTTGTAGAACACTTCTTCCATATATTAGCATTTGCTGGTATCAGGAAAAGAGAAGCAGGGACAATTGGTGTGTGCTCAACTTACAACATTGGCACCAATGTCAATGTCAGCCTTCACTTCCATATTTCATTATGCATTTCCAAACAGGTGGAATATAACCCAAGCTCCATATTCATAGCTCCACCACCATGTTACACTTTATATTTATATTTACCAACAAGTGAAATTGAAATCATAATCTCAACATTTGAAACTTGTAGGAAACAACATCATATACACTATGCCACACTATAGGCTTTCAAAATAATTGTGCTGGACTACAACTTTGTTTCAAGTGGGCTCGAAAGAGAAATTATGATTTCCCACGTCTGTCTTACATCAATATACAATATTTCAGCATGCATTTTCAAGGATACGGATAACTTTGTTTCATGTCAGCCTGTTTTGTCAAGTATTTTGACCCAGTACAGTGTAGATCCAGATCTAAGATTTCCTTTCTGTAGGTTTGAATGACAATATCAGAAATGATGAAAACACTTCAATTGATATTTGTAGAACACTTTCATAAATTACCATTTGGTATCAAGAAGGAAAAACAGGGAGGTATGGTGGGCTCAACTTACAACATTGGCACCACTGTCATCAGCCTTCACTTTTTCACATTTCATTATGATTTTCCAAACAGGTTGCATATAAATCAAGCTTCATATTCATAGCTCCACCACCATGTTACACATTTATCTTATATTCAAGAACAAGTGAAATTGAATAAAACTTGTTGAACACACCATTGTCATACATACTGTGCAACACATTACACAGCTGGTGGGCTTCAGTTTTATTCCCATTGAGCTTGAGGGAGATATAATGTTTTGTCACATCTTAGATTTAAGTAATTTATATTTCGGTTACAATTTGGTTTCATTGGTACCAAATTGTTCCAATTTCAAATTTGAACAGAGAATGTATTCATTATTTTTTTCAAAAAAAATCACTAATAAATTTCAAAGAAAATTATTGGAACCAATTTGGTACCGGTGGATCCAAATTGGTACTGAAATATGTATAATCTAGATTTACTAGATACATCATCAATACAATATATTTCAAGTCAGCCTGCACTTCCTCTACTTTTCAAAACCTTGTCAAGTATTTTGACCCAGGCTCTTGATATACAGACTGTGTGTATCCAGACCTGAGATTTCCTCCCTGCCTTTGATTGTATGGCAATATCAATATCATAAATGATGAAAACACTTCAATCGATATTTTAGAACACTTCCATATATTAAGATTTGATATGAGAAAGGCAAAACAGGGAGGTAAGATTTCCTTTCTGTAGGTTTGAATGACAATATCAGAAATGATGAAAACACTAAAATTGATATTTGTAGAACACTTCCATATATTTCCATTTGGTATCAAGAAGGAAAAACAGGGAGGTATGATGGGCTCAACTTACAACATTGGCACCACTGTCGTCAGCCTTCACTTCCATATGTCATTGTTATGAATTTCCAAACAGGTTGAATATAACTCAAGCTTCATATTTTAGGCGGTAGTTGTGATTTATTCAGAGGAGAATGGACGTGATAACTTACTTTATGCATTGCCAAGAATCAGAGGCAGAGGACTGACATTTGAAAACAAATACGTTTTTCTGACAATGACATGTTTCCGCTGTTTTGGCATAGCACCTCATGTTCAAATGTTGTTTGACATGGGAATTGTGAAGTGACCACATCATTATAAGCTCAAAGATCACTTCCACATTCACCTTGAGAATTTTTGCCTGGAGTATGCTGGTGGCAAGCTCCAAATTCATTGACATTTATCCAGAAATGTAAGTTTCATTTTATCATGCAGGTTTTTCCACTATGTTGGACAAGCACGTCATGTGTGAATATCAACATATGAAATGGGGTATAAAGACCAGAATTGAAACTTGTTGTGCAACACCATCATAAATTAGACAGTAGTATCATTCAGGGGGTGGGTGGGGTGGAAACGAACACTAACATTATTCATTGACAGCCAGGAAGACACGGTACGGGTAGGGTACCACATACTGTATCGTCCGGGTACTTTCGCGTACATACTTCTGTCAGTATTTATCAAATCGAACCTCGAGCACGCACGACCTCATCGCCAAACAATCATGCCGGCATGATAAAAATAATGCCACGGCATGATATTTATCATGCCGACCATATTTTTTTAAAATACAAATTCTAAGCAGACAGAAAGGTTGTGCGTTAGAAAGTCATGCTGTCTCGTGAGTCGTGATGCTCCTCTCTCACCCCTCCCCGCCCGTCGACCATGCCGATGACAACGATGACAATGGCACGTCTGTTTCTGCTGTACAATAGTAATTACACACAGAATAGTTGCTATGCTGTCACCGCAGGGACGATGACAATGGCCCCATCCCTCAAAGGAATCAACAGATTCCTTCCATAATAAAAACGACAAGCAACACACAGTGGCAAGTGGCAAGTGTCGCTGTATACGTCAATTTGAGAAGCCAATGCCATTGTGGCAGAGAGATGTTGCTCTCGATTGTCGTCGGCATGGTCTATGGCCTGGGAGCAGGGAGGGGTGAGAGCGGAGCATCACGACTCACAAGACAGAGTGACTTTCTACGTCATTGTGCATGTCATGGCCTCTCTCGTACCTTTTTAGATTAAAAACATTTGGTCAGCATGAGAAATATCATGCCGCGACATTATTTTTTGGCGATGAGTTGCGCAAGCTCAAGGTTTGATAAAAATATGGACAGATATTTTGTACATATGGGTACTTGTATTGGTACGTACGTACAAGCGGCTTGTCCAGGGTCTTCCAGAGGACTTGTATCTGAAAGGAAACTCTTTTCTTCAAATGAAGTTGAGTCAAGATTTCTCATGCTCAAAATGTTCATATTGTCAAGCTGGTGATAAGTAGTGATGAATATGAATGAAAAAACTATAACTATGACAAAATCAAGGACACCTATTAAAAAAAATGTAGCTTAGGCAGCCACGGGCAAAGATCGCCATGATTGCCATCATCACTACTACCATTCTAATTCATTCATTATTCTAATTCATTCATTGCTATTACTAATATTGTTTTGATATTAATTTCAGCTCCAAGGTCTCATTCTTATAGGATTTGTGAATTCATGTTCTAGTGGGATTAATCACATGATAAAATTCAACAGAAAAGTGACACCAACAGAAACCCATCGTGACTTGTAATTCTTGCCATATTTTTTATTAGCGCATACTATCATGAGTGATTTTAAAGAGGTTTGAGACCAATCTTCCAGCTCATTGAATAAATCGTTCTAGAGCGTACCGTATTATCATCATGATCTACTGACAGTATAACACTGCAGATCCTCTCATCATAGGACTGAATAGGATTAAACTTAAATTAGATACTAAATCTAATCACACTATTCACACATCGGAAGACGTGCATTTTCTCTTTTCCCCTTGCGCATTGGTTTTATCCTCTGCCGCAAGCTTCAATTCTGCTGTTGCGTTAATTTTGTTCTCTTCATTCATTTCAAAAATATTTTTTAAATTGAATCTTCTATCTCATGCTTAAATTCACACGCTTGTTCCAATGAAACGTTATCCGATTTCAATGCATCATCAATATTTTGCAGGATATACTTCCTTAGCTTTTCTTTCTCCAATGCATCATTAGTTTGCGCTCTCACACAAACATATGGATGGCATGTATGTTGGAGAGAGCTTGATTTTGATAGGTAGAAGAAATAATTTCCATGGATAAAGACTGAAATCTGCATTTTCTATCCAGTATAAGCATTTTTCGTATCGCGATCTTTCAATTTTATTGCTTTTGATTTTTGCCGCACTCTAAAGCAGGTACAGCCCAGATGCCATTCCGCTACTCTTACTCTTCTTGACGAGGCTGCGTTTCTACCCCTTTGAAGCCATAATTTACATCCCTCACACGAACCTTCGATTCGCTCTCTCAAAAGGGACCAGCTGTCAAGGCCTTTGAAATATGATGGGTCGAATCTATGAACGGATCCAAACGGATTTTCATCAGGCTGACCTACTGCTGATTCTGGAGTAATGGCCCCCTTTCCAATGTCCCATGGCACAAGAAAGGTCAAGTTCTTATCCATTGTCAGGAAATTTAAAAGACTGTATCCAGGAATTTTGCTGTTTCTCATGCTCTATTACATGACCGGACGAATCTGAATCCATGGCGAAATAGATAGTGGCGTTGCGCTAATGACGGAACCAGAAGGTTGCAAATTTGAGCTCTAGAGGCAATCGTGCTCAGTAATGTACAATCCAAACAATGTTGAGAACGGTTCTGGAACCGGATCTGGTGTATGTTGTTATGATATGAATCGATGCGATAGAACTTGATCGGATTGTAGCGTGAAACCAGGCAGTGCATGCGTGATTAGTAGGCGCGACATATCTACTGTGAAAGAAATTGAGAGGACGTGCAGGGGTGAATGTTTGATTTCCGTCCGCCAATTCAATTCAATGCTGGCACTGGGAGGGCAGAGAGCTAGAAGTACTACGGCCAAGCAATGTTGGTGTGTGCCGAGATAGACGTGCCGAGCGACGGGTGCCGAGCGCAGAATATGCTTCTGGCCGGCCGAGCGGGACCAAGCTTTTTTTCTGAGGGCGGTGACATCATCATCTCGTGTCTTTATTTTATTTTTTTCTTTGTTGGAGGCAAAAACTGAATGGATACAGTGACTGCAGCTTCAACATCTTTAGAAACTAAAGGTAAATATATTGTGAAAGTACATAATTAACATTGGGTCTCAATCACGAAAGAAAAAATACAAGTAAACTGTATTATGGTACCGCCATAGGAGTACACATTCATTCCAGCTTCCAGATTGCATGCAAGAGAAAAAGTCGACCGAAATCGTCAGCGATCTTCATTTTTTTCTCTCTTCGCCTTTCATTTTTTCAAGAACATTTCTTAGCTCTAGCTACTTCATTGTCACAATTTCAAGCCTCGTCATTGTCAACAACTACTACATATTCAACTTTGTTCCACTCGTAAAACCAAATCAAAATGAAGTGGCCTTCATCCTCCCTCTCAATTGCCTTATCCCTATCGGCATGCCAAGCATGGGCGCCATCCAAATCCTTCCACCGTTCCTTAACTGCAACTCAAAGCAGCACCACAACCACCCTCCACAACCGTAACGACTACAACGTCGTCTTCCGCCCCTCTGAAAACCCCGATTCATTCGATTCCGTCAAAATTGGCACCGCCCGCGTCCATCGCTATGCCGATCCCGATTCTGCCACACTTGACAATACCGAATACATCATGTGGTACCACGCACGCGACTCTGTCATCGACAATGCCGACAACTCGCTGCCCCCTCTCTCCACCGGACGAATTGGACGCGCCACCAGTCGAAATGGATTGATATGGGAACGTGACGAAAAGGGAAGTTTCGATACCGATAAGGAAGGTGTGAGCTTGGGCCTGAATACGGATAGTTGGTGGGGATTTGATACCGCACATTTGGGTTTGGGACAGGTTATGATGCCCATGTCGACTCCGAGTATACGAAGTGAGGGCGGTGTGTACATGATGTATTACATGGGAGGAAGTTATGACGAGACAAAGATTGTGGATTATTTGGGAGAGGAGAAAAAGGCAATGATTCCTAATCCGGAAGAGGCGAAAATCAAGGGTATGAAATTGAAGATTGGTGTGGCAATTAGTCAAGATGGTATTACTTGGGGTAGGGTAGAGGGAGATGATCCCACTGGCGCATGCGTGGTCCCCTATGATCTCGAGGATACGAATATGCAATTCAATAACAAGGGCGGTGTTAAAGATGAAAGTGGTAAAATTTTGACAATACCTGAGGAATTATATTGTGGATGGCCTGATGTTGTGGTCAACCCTGTGCAGGAAGGTGAATCTACCAAGGGTGCCGCGACGGATGAAAGTCGCAACAATTTCTTCATGTACTACAGCACCATGCTTAAAGATACGAAAGAAAAGGCCATTGGATATGCAGTGTCAGTGAATGGATTTAATTGGGCTAAGCGAGGAATTGTATTGAGTCCAACACCTGGTACCTTGGATGGAGCAGGATGTGCAAGATGCACTGTTGTCAAAAAGGCTAAAGTTAACGAGGAAGGATTTTGGGAGGAAGAGAAAAATGGGTGGATCATGTTTTATGAGGGAGTGTCCAGTGAAGATGGAAAGCATCGCATTATGGCAGCGGAGAGTGATAATTTGAAGAATTGGAATAAGTTGGGATTGGCAATGGATGTTGGAGAGGGAGATGAGGCATGGGATGCACAAGGTGTCGGCTCTCCCCATGTCGTGAGGTAAGAGAATGTTAGGGACTTTCCCTGAAAGAACTGGGAACTTATATTTGAGATTAAGCCTGTGCTAACACATCTTTTTCTTGATCTCACACTTTCTTTCAAAATGTAGATTGGATGATGGTGTCTTTCGAATGTATTACACCGGAGAGGGCAAACATGGAGAAACTGCTATTGGGGTTGCAAAATCTGCGGGAGATTTTACACATTGGGAACGTGAGCAGGCAGGGATTGCATCGTTTTTAACTGAGTAAACAACATCTTCGATAGAGTACCTAAATGAGGTTTTGAAGAATTTCTTGAGAAGACTTTTCGCTGAATAACGTTACAATAGTTTGTCTTAATTTTTTATGATGGAAGAATAGCAAAGTAAGACAACTACTTTTCACGCTACTTCACCACCTATTGCTATATTCGCATACTATGATCCAGTACTTCAACGCGCAATTCTCAACGATGTTTCACATACAACAAGAAAAAACATACTCTAACATCTCAATGCTCAAAGCTTTCTTTGGCAAACTTGGATGCAATACAATAGAAAACGCCAAAAACACGCCCGTCACTCAACTCATTAGTACTATGATGTACTGTATGCACAAGAGGGAAAGTCTAACCAACATGGCTTCATATATTCTTACTCAAATGTAAGTTAATTTAGTTACCAACAAACAAGCACATAGTCGTCATTGTATTGACACATGGCAGCCAGCACAACAAATAATTGCACGACAACGAGACAAACTTACCTTGAGACCAACATGAAGAAAACACATTGATTGAATTAGAATGTGAACTAGTGGTGCTTGAAATGTTCCATTAGTCAATCTTATCTACTGAGTCTACGCCCAATCTGCTCTAAGCCAACTGTAAATCAAGACAATCAGCACTTTTCCATCTTCGGTTTGTCGTTTTTCTTTTCATAACAAAATATGCTATAATATCAAAGATATGATTGGCATTCACACCGACATTTTAACAAATTTAAGAATGCGACTCATCAAAAGAACCGTCAACCTACCATGCGCCAAATGCAATGATTCCTGTGCTAGACTGAGGGATTCCCTTGGACTACAGCCAGACCAACCCAGACCAGAATCTGAGTCGAGTCAACAGCCGAGTCGAGTCATCCCATGATTCTCTGAGGAGCAACTGGGCTGATGTTAGCACAACTCAAGGAGGCAATGGACGGAGGAACTAGTACTCCGCCCAGAGCCACTCAATGCATTGTGTATGTCGCCATTCTGAACAGACATCACTGCAATAGAATCATTGAAATGTTATTGCAATAACATGATTGACAGTGCGGATTTGGGTTTCTCCGAGTATTTTTGAGCACATCAGAAGATGTCCGAATGTATTGGGCTTGATAATGTTGAGCGTACATACGATCATAATGTAATCTTCTCAGTAATTCTTAGAATCTAAAATATTACGATTCAACATTAAATATTACTTGTTTTTTACATGGTCATTGAAGCAATAGCACTTTCATGGGCAGAGATAGAAATAAGTAATACTTTGGAAAAAAGTAAATTAAGGTCAAAATGACCCTAAATTCAGTAAAGTAAAGTATTTGAATAATGCACCAAATCTCAGTAAACAGAAGTAAAGTAAACCCCAACACAAGAATCTAATGTAGTACGTTACTTTTGCTTACTTTGAACTAAAATAGGAATAAAATGATCAATTAGATTAGTAGTAACACGTAACACTCCTTAATACTAAAACAATAACAAAAGCAACAAGCAACGCATAGGCAC
>JALLAR010001149.1:0-10699 GCA_036939335.1 Conticribra guillardii
TGTTTTGGTCGATGATGTCACCGATAATTTCATCTGCTGTGAGTGTTTGTTGAGTAAGTGGGTTGGAAGCTTGGTAGTAGAAAATGGTATTATAGCCAGGAAGATACTTCCCCTCTACATACTAAAAATAAGCTTTTAATGTGATTTACGGCTCGCCTCGTCCCTCGTCCCGGCCGCCGGCCCACCACCAATTTTTTGATATATCACATGTCTTCATTCACGTCGTTGGCACGGCGTGCCGTGTCAATTCGCAACATACATCATGGACGACGATGATAAAAAATAGTACTATCTACTACCACCATTTACTGGAATGATTAGGAAGGGAGAACATACAATACAGCATGCATGGATGCAATCATCAAGCAAGCTAGCAGATAGACACGAAATAGTAGGATAGTAGATAATTGAATAGCAGCAGATACTACAGTAGATAATACTACAATATTATCGCTTCCAAATCATTGCAATGAACAATTCAAAGACCAACTCAAGCGGTGGCGGCGGCCCTCCTCGCAGGTCTAAAACGAAGCCGACAAATTATCATCGGACCCCATCGCAACAGCGGCAACACGCTCATCAATCGCGGCCGCAGCAGCAGCAGCAGCAGCAGCAGCCCGTCGTCGATCCAGATAAATATTATTACAAATACGAATGGGATCCACAAAATGCATTGCAATTCAAATCCATTCGAAATCAAATGCAGCATTCTCTTTTTGCAGCAACCACAACGAATAATAGTAATGATCGTGATGATTATCATGATGATCATCATGATGATGATGCTACTAATAATCATACTAATAATAATAATCGCCCTCCGGTGGCAGCCGCATCCTCAAGTCAGCGACAATTGCAACGGCCATCTCACAATGAGCAACAACAAAATCAACAACAGCAAAATCAACAACAGCAGCAGCAATACACGACAACACTTCCATTTGCACGATCTATATCGGTCAACACCGGGACTAATGCTTCTTCTTCTTCTTCTTCTACCAAACCACTCATGGGGAGGAGTCACTCTGTTTCCGCAATGAATCATTGTGCCACCACTGCAACAACTACAACAACAACAACAACAACTACTACTACTACCACTACTACAATCATGGCAAGTGGTAACAATGGAAACACTATTCCATCATCATCATCATTACCATCGTCATTAGTACCAAATAATGCATCATTGCTATTGGAGGAACTGCTTCCCACTCCCAAAGACTATTATTCCGTGGCGGTACGATTGTTATTGCTGGATTCTCCATTGCCATTGGTGGGTAATGGTATTGGTGGTGGCATTGGTGGTGTGGGGGAGGTTGCCAGTGGTGCAGGTGCGGGTGCCGGTGCCGGTGCTTGGGGGAATGCAACTACTACCACCACTACTTCCACTGCTGCTACTACTACCATGACTGCTACTTCTACTGCTACCACTGCCACCGCACCGGGTGTCATGTTCCATTCCAAAACCAACAAAACAAACACCACGTCGTCCTCCTCCTCCTCCGCCAACACCACAATTCAACTACGACCACCTCACCATGGCGAATCCATCCATCTCTTATCCCGCCCCTACCTTCGACAATGGTGCCATTGCGCCCGTGACTCGATTGTCAACGAAAATGTTCAATATTGGTTTGCAAAAAGAATAATAAGAAGGAGGAATGCCAAGAATTATTATAATACTGCAAATTGTTATAATCATGATGATGATGATGATGATGATGATGATGATAATAATTATAAGAACAAGAAGAACAACAACAACAACAAGATGACGAAGAAGAACAAGATGAAGAACAAGACCGGCAATGGCAGCGACGGGGAAGAAGAAACAATCAATGCCACGACGACGACGACGACAATTATTGTGAGGATGCCATTCCTTCTTTCTACTCGTGCATTGAAAACATTGGCGGCACTTTCCATTGTGGCGGATCAATATCAATTATCATCGGCCGAGAGAAGAGATGGCGTGAAAAGAGGAAAGGGTGGAGAAAAAGGAGAAGAAGAAGAATGGTTGCAGTGGTTTCAAAAATTGGAAGAGAAATGGAACATTTGGACGGCGATGGACGATGCCAACTCTGTGCCACCGCAACAGCAACAACAACAACAGGATGAAAAAAAGAATGAGGATGAAACAGCCATTTTGCCACACCGATATTCTTATCCATTCTTACCAATCACCCCCCCAGGTCCCATTGATTCACGCATCCTATCTACATTTGGTCATCCACTACAATTACGACGCAATGTCTCCCTCACAATGAAGGGTTCTTCTACTACTACTAATACTCCATCGGCAATGAAGGTGGAGGATGAAATGAATGCAGAGTATCTTTTATCATTGCTTACTTTGGATTCTGCTTCTAGTCGTTGTGCTGGAACGGGAACGAATAATAAAAGTAATCATCATCAGCGTCAACAACAACAACAACAACATCGTCATCGTCATCATCAACAACAGAGAGACAATTTGTTGGAATATCATCCCACTGATGAAGGATTTGACAATGACGATGACCATGATGACGATAGTCGAAATAATGGGGGCGACACAACTCCCAGATTCGCCATTTGTCCCGTCTCCAATTCCTTTTACGAAATGCTACGTGCCAGTCATGGAGTGATTTGCGAGGATGGGCATTCCATTTCCTTTCAGGCCGGCGGGATTCTTGGCAATGGTGGCAGTGGAGGTGGCAGCGGCGGTGGCGGCAGTGATGGTCGCGGTCCCACGACATTGCTGTACCATGATCAATGGCCGAGTCATGCGACTCGCACGGGTGTCAGCAGTAACAATGCCATTGTCAATACGAAGACAAACAATATTGATATTGCCATGCCATCTGGAATTGCGGAAAAGGATGGTCGTTCTGTTGGTGATAAACCGCAGATGCAGCCACTTGCAAAACCTCCGGTGCGTCCCATTGAATTCCGTCGCCGGGTTCTACCAGTAACAGTGCCAGTGCATACGAAAAATGGTGGAGATGGAACGAAAGAAAATGCATGGAACAAATCTCCAAAAAATACCGGTCGATCGAAACCAGCAACTACTACTATCAACGACAACGACGACGACGCAATCAGCAGTAGGGGGTGTGTCGTCGAAGTCTACCCCATTGAATTTCGTTATGTAATCGTGGATGGCACCACTTCCAATTCGCCAACTATGATCCCAACGAGACATTCACAGCAGGGAGTTGCCCTCGCCTCTCGCGACTCCATTGCAGGAGATGTGATGCGTGATTTAGAACGCGCCGCCGCACCCAATCGATCGAGTGCCTGCGTGCGCCTTTGGAAAAAGAGCCCTTCGTATCATGGCACCGGCGTCGGCTCTCGTGGAGCTCGGGGTTCCACTGCGCGGGGAGATGGGTATGACTTGATTGATATGGATGCATTTTGTTCGCCACCGGCGGCTGCGAAAACAGAGGTTTCATCGAAAAGTGCAGCTCCTGTGACAGTGGGAAAATGGCTGCGTTTGGAGGAGAGGGGATATGGCTTGCAATCTAGACGGACTCATTCGGGGCCTCTCGTGGTGGAAATGATGATTGAGATTCGAAGCAGTATGGCGTCACGTTGGATCAGGGAGCCACTGGACTTGGGGAATCGGTTGCAGGTAAGTGCATGATATAGAACTGCACTTTGCTTCGATGGTGCTCTACGCATGGCTCATACTCTGCAATATTCATCCAATGTTTTCTGTTCTATACTTTGCATATCAGGTTGGCGATTTTGTTGATGCTCAAGATACAGCGTTGAAGTGGTATGAAGGCGTTGTTAGGTAAGCTATTACGATTTTTATTTCTTGTATTTTAAACCAAGAGTGTTGCATTATTTTTGATTTAATTTTTGTGCATTATCTTACAAATAATGAATATGATTGATTTTAAATGTTTAACCATGAAACAAAACCTCATGCTGACAGGGAACTGACACCAGATACCGTGAAAGTTCATTATTTTGGGTGGGCATCTAAGTGGGATGGATTACTTCCTCGATACAAGCATGTTGGTTCTAAAGTGAGTTATCATGGGACTTTGTGACTAGTCCTGAAGTCGATCATTCAATCAAATAATCATCTCAACCTATGGTTTTATTTTTATTTTTCATCATAGAAACTGTCTCCACCGGCACCTTTGTGGACCAAGACCTCGCGATGGAGGGAAAGAATTAAGGTAGGGGATCAGGTAGAAGTAAGAGAATCAAATAGTTTAGCACATCGTCCAAAATGGTACAGGGCCACTGTACTTGCTTTGGGAAAAGAGTCGGACTCGCAAAGAGATTTATTAGGTTGCGCAGAATTGGAAATGAACGAGGAGGATGACAAGGGGGGAAAACATCCTTTAATGTTGTTGAATCGAAAGAGGCAGGTATGTGGATTTGTTTGCCAGAATGTTTCTTCGCTTTATTGATTCTTTGCCTCCCAACAAATATTCCTCCTAACACACCCCTCCCCATCGAACGATCTCCTTTCTAACAGATTTTGGTTCAAGTCCCCCAGGAAAAGAATAATTGTATGCCCCTTGGATCAACAAAAAGTGCAAAACATGACGATAATGGCTTTCCTGCTGTTCAGCCGCCATACATCCGTTGGGTAAATCTCTACGGGGAAGAGATTTGTGAATCCAACACCCACAATACGCCCAAGGAACAGAAAATCGCCCCTGCCACAGTCAGTTATGCTATGGACTCTCAAAGGCAGCCAGTTGAGGTTATGAAGTCATTCAACAACATTCACGGTGCTGGATTTGTCCGTGAATCTCTTCGTGGCGTGCCTCCTGCTCCAGGTTCTGTTGGATTGCACAATTTAGGCAACTCGTGTTACTTGAACTCAATCCTTCAATGCATAAATCATTTTGAGCCGATCACCCAATACTTTTTAAAAGGTCATTATTTGAAAGAGATGAACAAAAACAACCCTCTCGGAAGTGGTGGAAGAGTTGCAACTGCATATGCATCATTTTTGAACGATATTTGGGCAGGTGAATATTCAATATTGGCACCAAGATTATTGAAGCAGACGGTGGGCAGCTTCGCGCCTCAATTTAATAACAACTTTCAGCATGATAGCCAGGAGTTTTGTCAGTTTTTGATGGATGGGTTACACGAAGATCTTAATCGTGTAAAGAGCAAACCATACGTTGAGCACATTGAAGCTTTTGGAATGGAAGACAATAAAGCTGCTATTGAATCCTGGAAAAAACATCTCATGCGACATGACTCAATATTTGTTGATCATACCCAAGGTATGCACAGGAGCCACCTGACATGTCCTAAATGTGGTAAAGAGAGCATCAAGTTCGATGTTTACTCGTCAATATCATTACCACTCGTCCCATCAAAAAACCGCCCTTCAATACCTCTAGATGATTGTCTTGATCAATTTGCTGCTGGAGAGCAGTTAGATGAACATAATGCTTGGTATTGTTCTAGATGCAAAAAACACGTTTGCGCATTGAAATTGATAACCTTGTGGAACACCCCGGACGTGTTGGTCTTTCATTTGAAACGTTTTACTTTTGAGAAATGTCCTTCTAGTGGCAAACTTTTACGAAAGAAAATCGAAGATAAAGTGAATTTCCCCATTGATCGCTTAGATTTGAGCTCATATGTCCTTGGCCCCAAAGAACCGGATGCTCCGCCAATTTACAAGGTACGTTTAAAATCACTCACTTTAATCTGGCAATGCTCCATGGTGAGTAATTCATTTCCATTCTAACCACACAATTGCTTTGTGATGCAACTCCGTCCATTGCAGTTATTCGGAGTTAGCGAACACACTGGTTCTACCGCCAATAGTGGTCATTATACTGCCACTGTGCGAAACTCTCGAGATGGAAATTGGTACAGATATAATGATTCTCACGTTGGAAGTACATCAGGTGATGCAGCTGTAACTGGTGGGGCATATTTGCTCTTCTATCGGCGAGAAAAAGGAACACTGCGATGGGCAGGTATGGAAAATCAAATGAGGGTTGCAGAGGCAGAGCAGCGACCGCAAGGAAAAAACAGTGCAGCAGTCAAGGAGGACTCTGATGGGTTTCGGGAAGTTAAGAAAAAGAATAATAGAAAGAAGAGATAAAATAATGCTACTAATCACTCTCAACTTACTTGCTGGACACGAAATAGGACAACAATTTGAAAGAGAAGTGATTGATTTAATTTCTCTATTTTTGTTGTGGAAGTTGCGTGATTTCAAGCTCAGATGTGTAAACATCATTCATGTCCCTGCATTCTGCGAATGTATCATTTGTTCCACAATTAGGAGTAACTTTGAATATTTTTTCTAGCGATTTATCATAGGAGTACTACCAAAGAACCTGTAGTGATTGGTCTCCTTTTTACGTTCCATTGGCGGGACCGTTGAAAATAGAAATCCACTCAGGATATCTACCCCTCACCCCCAAAAAGAGCGAAAAAGGGCAACTCTCATCATTCCTCAAATTACACTATGATATTTGCATTAATTAATAGCTTCATCTGATATTTCACACACCTTCTTCATTCTACACCCTCAGACCTTCAGCAAAGAGCTCACGATGTAAACAATGGTGTGTGGTAATCACCATCACCAGATTGGTTGATGCCCAAAATCCATTGAGTCTAGATCTTCTTTGGCTGTAATAATTGGTTAGATTGAAGGTTCGCTCAATATAATAATTGATTAGAAGTTGTTTTGATAGCAATTAAATTAAAATAATGAGAATATTATTCTAATGCTAGTGCAAATCACTCATGGCATGCAGCTCGTAACTGCTAGGATTATATATATATCAGTACCAATTCGGTTCCACTGGTACCAAATTGTTCCATTTTTCTTTTAAATATTTTAGTGACTATTTTTTTACATTTTTTGTGAATTCCTTCTCTGTTCAAATTGGAAATTGGAACAATTTGGTACCTATGGAACCAAATTGGAATCGAAACATAAATTGCTACTGCTACTGCTGCTAGAAGAGTTCTCATCTGTCAACAGACAGACCGTATCCACTCAACACTCCCTCTCAACCTGCTACTCTTTTAGCTTGTTTGCTCAGAGAATGAAAATGAAAAGAATCAATGAATGCACAATTAGAGACGAACATAAGATGCTTGGTGGGCTTGTAACATCTTCTGTGATTGTTCTAATTGGTTGGATTGAAGGTCCAATCATTATAATAATTGATCAGTTGTTTTGATAACAATGAAATTGAGTTAATGAAAATATTATTCTACTTGTTGTTTTTCCAATGTGAATTGCTTCTAACCTGTGTGAGAGACATTCGTGGCATGCAGCTTGTAACTGGTAACTGCTAGAGGAGTTCTTGTCTGTCAACAGACAGATTGTAGCCATAGCCACTCAACACTTATATTTGTCAAGAATTTGACATGTTGATAGGATGGAAAGTAGGATGTAATGGAATTTAGAAGATTGTTGGTATAAATTTTGCACTAACATGGAAAACCAATTAGTCCTAGGTACTTGTTTTGTGTGATTTTTGATATCTGAAGACTTCCGCTGCCTCATTTGCTGTTGCCCTCGCATATTGGAGTCACCCGAGCTTGTGCTTGTGCTTGTGCTTATGCATGTTGTTTGTGTTTTGTGTTTTGTGTTTTGCATTTCCTCTTACTACTATAGCCATCCCAATTGCAGTTGCTCTCTTGAACTATTAGTTTGTGATTGAGAAAGTGGAAGATATGTTAAGTGTGCAAAATAGCAGGTTTTCAAGGACATTACAAATTTTGTGATCCGTTTGTTATGCTAGTTCCTGCGCCAATGGTTCTCTGAAAATGTTTGCAAAAATATTTTCCGTTTGACCCCCAATGCCACTTTACTCCATCAATTTTTAATGTTTTTTTAACAATGGAAAATGCTACAACCACTGCCACTACTCTTTTGCAACACAACAGTTTAGTTAAGGGTCTGGTGTGTAGATTTTTCCATTTTTAATCACAATGATACATGCATTGTTTTATGGTAGTATTGCAAACAGCTGAGGACGTTATTGTGCGTGTTTTTTGTGTTAATACTATTGATTACATGTTTCCACTTTTTTGCAAAATGAATGTGACCAAAACAAGCTGTCTCTAAATCAATGAAAACTGGCATTACCCTAACCCTAACTTGAATTGAAATCTCAAATCGTTGTGGTTGGTGTGTCTTTGTAATATGTTGTAAGGTATTCCCGCCCATCTATTGTTATTGCCTAACCAGCTGTCTAGAGTGGATGTTTCTCTCTCATCAGTGTTTTTATGTTTATTACCCTTTCTTGTATCATTATTATTTCGGTTCCATCTTTTTAGTTGCTCAAGAGGTCACTTGAAAATAATCATTATTTTTAATAAGTTATAGCATGTATGCCAACCGCACAATTATTATAGTGATGGTTACTATTCAACATATGTAAGACAGTGAAACCTGAAACTTCTGGCCGTCGTCCATTGACGGACAAAAAAATGGCAACTAGGACCAGTTTGTCAAATCTACAGATATGGATATCAAGCAAATTGAATTCTTCTTATCTTTCTGCGTGTATTCATTGTTTACATCAGTTATTGGTTTATTGTTGAGATATTGGGTGTTGTCATGGTATGTAAGAGTTTTTTTTGTACGATCGGTACCTTCGGAAGTATGTAATTGATAGAGTTTTTTTGTAATCCAAAACTTTTTTTTTGATTTGCGACAAAACAACTTTTTCGAAAGAAGACGTCTGTCCGACCAAAAAAACACAGGTGACAGACAGTTGCTACTTCCACTTTAGGTTTAACTGTCTTATCTTCTAATAGTTACTCTGCTGTATTTACTTTTCACTCCTTCATGTTTTTTGACACCTCGTCGGAATTGTTTCCTACTGCTTCCTTTTCTTCGTCAGCCTTGTTTCCTGCCGCCTCCTTCGCATCGTTAGCCGTGTTTCCTGCCACCTCCTTCACATCATTAGCCGTGTTTCCTACCTCCTCCTTCACATCATTAGCCTTGTCTCCTATTGCCTCCTTCACATTGTTAGCCTTGTTTCCTACTGCCTCTGCCATGTTGGTCATCTTCTTGTTGATATCTTCCTTGATGTCTTTAATGGTGACTTCGTCCATCGTCTTCTTGTTTACAACGGCAGCTGAGATGGGGGCAAATGAAAAGGCTGTTGCAGCAGCAAGAGTGAGTCCAAGGATGGAGATAACGGTGAGCTTCATTTTGTTGTTAACAGGATAACATCTAAAGAGGGGAAATGATTGGAGCGTAAAAATAGTACCATACATATTTTTCGATGTACACGCACAAAGTACTGTGTAGGCCTAAGTACGATATAGACAGAATTCCATATATNATTCTGCGGGCGGGCGGGGCGGATCTTTTTTTATTGTAGTCCAAAACATTTTTTTTCGAAAGAAGACGTCTGTCCAACCAAAAAAACACGGGTGACAGACAGTTGCTACTTCCATTTTAGGTTTAACTGTCTTAATTCTACTGCTAGTGTACTACTAGTCAGTTTTGCAGAATACAATATCCTGGAATATTGACATTTGATTTACTTTATCAGCTATGAAGAAAGGTGGAGTACAATATGGTGCTAGAGGTAGAGATTTAGTTGAATGGTAAATACTATTTCCCCCTGGAGTCATTGTGGTCTTAATTCTTGCCAAACCTCAATAACTCTAAAAAATTGCTAAAAAAACTGAAGGAGTGTGACCTTTCTCCCTGTAAGTGTAAGGTGTACATAGACATAGGTATATCTATATTTGTTTGCTTCCTCCGTATTTCTGTCAAACTGTCTCAAATTGCTTGAGGTAAATTGCAACACTTTCTATTCTTACTAGCTACTTTCAGTGGTTGCAGTCAGGCCATGAAGGAAAGTTGGTACTGATCTGATATATCCCACAAACAATAAACAATGCGAACTCCGAACTTTTTTGTGCCGTGAATAACAAAACAAAAGAAGAAGAAAAATACTATGTCATGCATGTAATTCTACAGTGAAAATTGGAATCATAATCGCGACTCATATAGTTATATTATATGCATCTTAACTTGTATTATTTTAACTCTATATCACTTGAATTTGTAAAAATGAAAATAAGAAGAAAAACTTAAAACATACAGGAAGGGCGGAGTCAGGAGGCCTGACTCTAACTGGTTTTGTGTCTAGTAACGGCTGTGGCTATTTTTACTTTCATAGCTCACACTCACACTTGGAGTAATAGGAGTCATAGCACCCCAAGTCCCAAGTTATGTGCAATCTATCTGTTGAACATATTATTGTAAAATACTGTTTATGACAATAGAGTAAAAGTTTTCAATCATCACCATGAGTATAGCATGCACTTGTTGCATTAGTATTAGTGTGATGTTGTGTATTGTCTTTGCATGTTGGCCAATAGTAACTTGAATGACAGATTCACACATCCACATACATAGCCGTATATCAAAAGCATTTTAGCCTATTCCATTATATATCCATATCCAGGCAGGTGCATATTTTACCATTGGTGGATATACAAATGTGCTTTTTCAATTTTTTAGTCCATAAAACAAAATCTACAAGAAACCCAGCCATTTTGCTTGTACATAGTATAATAGTATTGATCCCATGGCAAAGATACATAAACATGAACTCACAATGAGAAAAGGAAATGAAGCAATATAGGATAAAAGTAGACAGCACCACAACACCGCAACACCGCAACACCGCAACACCGCAACACCGCAACACCGCAACACCGCAACACC
>JALLAR010001150.1:0-10695 GCA_036939335.1 Conticribra guillardii
CCGGCGACCTCGTGCATGCTAAGCACGCGCTCTACCAACTGAGCTAAACCCCCAACTTGGTGTTCACGAGCAAGGTTACATTTATAGATTTAACAATAACATTGTGCACAACTCTCCACCATCCGTAGCCTGCCTTGCTTGGCTTGGAGGCATCTTTTCACAACGAAGACATTATGGTATTTTTTTTTCACAAACTTTCATCTTTTTGCCATCACATCATCTCTAGATGCTATTATTCGTCTGGAGTCTGGAGACAAAGCTACTACACACACCGAAAGGAAAGAATTTGCTTTGGAACGTTCAAACTTACACGAAAACCTAATAATGAGTCAACCCAAGGAACGTCGGCGACGAGGGAAAAGGAGTACTAGCAAAATCGAATCAGCCTCGCCATTCCTAAGCGGGAAACACCACAATAAAAATACCAACAATAACAATCGCAATGATGGCAAACACCCGAACAATCCATCCTCTTATAACGCAAACTCGACCAGCAGCAACAACCGCAACACCGGCGGAGGCGGCGCTGCGCCAAAGTTGAGTTACAAACCCCACAACACTCTTCTCGTTCAATTCACAGAACAAACTCCCACCTGGTACGATTGCGGAAGGAATACTCCTGGAAGGGATGATACCATTTTCACCGTTGCCGAGAAGAACGACAGCACTAGCAACAATGCTGCCACACCCAAAAATTCTCGCGAAACCATTCTCAAATATCGTCAATTAGCCGATGAAATCTACTCTCACGAAGTATCCCTCTCGCGAAATAACGCAACGAGCTCCTCTTCCTCCATGGGGGACGAAAAGGATGAAAAATGGGTAGAAAATACAATGAAGCGAGGTACCCTTAAAGATCGCATAGCCGCCATGTCCGTCGTAGTTGGCATGGACTGCATCCACAAACTCTATGCATTGGACATGCTCCTCGATCTAGCAGGATGCGGCGTCGGCACCTCGGGGAACGATATGACCTCCATTCCCAATTCTCGCGTGGGCCAAATGGCATCAGAGGCACTGTCCGATTTATTTGCCAATACATTGCTGTCCAAGGATCGTAAATTGATTTCCTTGGAGGGACGTCCTCTGCATTTGTACGAGGGGAGCAACAAACGGACTTTGAGCCCGCGTGTTCTTCTTTTGTGGCGGTATGAAGAGATGATCAAACAGAGGTATGCATCGTATTTGTCGCGGTATCTTGGTAGGACATTGGCAGGGGAGGATGAACCTTCCAAAAAGAATGCTCTTGCGACGGCATCATTTTTGTTGAAGGAGGTGCCGGAGGGAGAGGAGCTTCTATTGACGATGATCGTGAATAAGGTTGGTGATCCAGCGAGGAAGATTGCTAGTGCTGCGGGGCATCAGTTGAGACAGATTTTGGAGGAGCATCCGGTAATGGTGAATGTCGTAGCGAGAGAGGTTAGTTCCATTGTTTGTTATTTCTTATCGTCTCACTCTGAATTTTTCTTATGGTCAAAATTCTCATTTTATTATTGTCGGATATTTCTCATTTCCATATATTCAGGTTCAACAACTAGCTCATAGGCCACATCTATCTCCGAGAGCACTATACAATTGTATCATTTTCCTAAACCAGCTCCAACTCTCCCGTGACAACACTGAAACTGATGATACATCCACCTCGAAAAGACCAACAAAAGTATCACTTCCTGCATCCCTCATTAACACCTACTTCCATCTATTTGAAATGACCGTTAAAAGGGATGAAGCAGCAAAGAAGAAAGGATCCAAACAGAAAAAGCCCAATGAGGATTCATCGGGCATGAAAAGCCGTCTCCTGAGCGCTCTACTAACAGGTGTCAACCGCGCTCATCCCTACCTTCCCAAAAAGGATGCAGCCATGGAGGAACATATTGATGCATTGTATCGAATTTCCCATACAGCTCCTCCCGCGGCAGCTACTCAGGCTCTGATGTTGTTATTCCAACTTGCCGTGGGATCAGGCGATGGTGCAGATGACAATGTTGGAAAGGACGAAATTAGTGCAGCAACGAGAAAAGATCGATTTTATCGTGCTCTTTATTCCAAAATTGGTGGCGGGGACATGTTTACGGGCCGTCAGTTGACTTTGTTTTTCAACCTTCTTTACAAGGCAATGAAGTATGATACGAGTGGGGAACGTATCTGTGCCTTTTCAAAGCGGCTTTTACACACTGCCTTGCACCAATCGTCGTCTATTATATGTGGGGCTTTGTTTCTATTGTCAGAAATTGTGCGTTGTCATCCTGAACTGAAAATGGAAGTACAGTCTGCAGTTTCGGAAGTATTGTTTGACCCAACCAAACGTGAGCCACGTGCTGCATTTTCTGGAAAAGTGACCTTGTCGAAGAGTTTATGGGAAGTGTCACTCCTTGCACACCATTTCCACCCTTCTGTTGCAAAGTTTACCGCAAATAGCAATGGAGGCATAGTCTACACTGGCGATCCACTGAAGGATTTTGCACTGGCACCCTTCCTCGATAAGTTTGCATTCCGAAATCCCAAATCACTGGACAAATTGTCAAAACAAATGAAGAGGGGTGAAAGTATTGCCGAGCGCAAAAGTGGTTTGAGCGGCGGCGTAAAGTCTTTGATGGCACTGCCCATGAACGATCCTAGTCATCTAGAATCACAGAATGTGGCAGAGGAAGAGGAATTCTTTCATCAGTTTTTTGCAGAACGTGCCAAGAGAGATGAACTTAAGGGAATCGTTCGCGGAAGTGGTGCAAACAAAGACAAGGATGGTTCTGATCTGGAAGATGAGGCATTGCATGGTGCCGAGGCTGATGAGCAGGTAAGTTTTACATTGAATCATGAAATTGTTCTCTACTATTTTTATATTGTATGAGTACGTCATTGTATGAGTATTTCGCACCAACAAACTAAACTTTCTCATTCATACTATGTATTATCAAAACAAGGATGTTGATTTTGAGTCTGACTCAGAGGAAGAAGCTTTTGTGCATCAATTGGCAGAAAAATTGATGGAAAGCTCTGGTAATGGCAAAGTAAACTTTGATGACGAAGACCCAGATATGGAAGGTTGGAGTGACTTTGATGATGATGATGATGATGATGATGAAGTAGGTGAAGAAGACGATGACGAAAATGATGCAAAGGATGAACAGGGCATTGTGGATGACGAGTATTCTGTCTCAAACAATGGCAATGACAATGATGGGGATGCATTCATGGATGCTGTCAGCAGTGACGATGATGAAGGAGAAGGTGCTTTCGGAGGCATGGAACAGAATGGCAGTGACAGTGACGATTTTAGCGAAGATGATGCACTTGGTGCTGCATTTGGAAATGATTCCGACGATGAGTCTGACGAAGAACCCACAAGAGGAAGGAAAAAGGGCAATAAAACAGAAGCCAAACTTAGTAGCGTTTTCGCAGATGCTGACGAGTATGAAAAAATATTGGAAGAAGAGATTTCAAAGAATTCTAAACGGGAGCACGAAAATGAGGATGATGGGGACAATGACGATCATGATGATATTGTTGCATCTTCTCGGAAGAAGAAGAAAAAGCGCAAGAACAAGCAGTGAGCAAGGTTGTATGCAACTGGTTAAATTAAGACAAATAACATTAAAATAAGAGTTTATGATGTTGATGATTTTCCTCAAGGCATATTATTTTTACTTCGAGAGAAAAATAAAAGAAAGACTTTTACTTTGCATTGTAAGTACAAAATATACACGAAGGAAGTTTCGTCAAAGGATGATTGTCAACAACTTCCTGTGAAAGCTGATTTTTGTCCACTCTTATGCTATTTTCTTTTTCATTTTTTTTTAAATGCATAGATGCATCTATCCCCGCGATACCCCCGCCTTCTCTAGCATCGCATCAAACCTCTCCTCCCTCGACAACGGCAACAACCCCGGCCCATCATTGCACCCTCCAATGTATTCCCCCCCAATAAAAATACTCGGAACACTCGTCCTTCGTGTCAATTTCCCCAACACTGCTCTGATTTCATTCCCTTCATTCCCCGGCAATAAATCCAATTCGATCGCCGTGTAAGGTATGGATTGCTCTTCCAAAAAGTCCTTGGCCTTGCGGCAAAAAGGGCATGTGGTGAAGGAGTAGAGTGCCACACCACCACCTCCTATAAAGTCCTCGACCGATCTCCTCGTCGCCACCTCATCATACTCTCCCGCGACTAAATCCGCCACACCCTGCTTGAAACGATATCCCAATTCATTCGAAGATACCAATTTGGTGAATTGATTGGCGATGGAATTTTCTTCGGCCCATTCCATTGGCTCGCCGGATCGGCCTTGGGAGTCAATGACGGTGGATTTGGCAATGCGGTCGTTTTCGAGTCGAAAGACGAAGGAGGCGAGTCTGTCGAGGATGGGGCGTTTCATTTCGTACAGTCGGGTGGTGGTGCATGATGTTGTGGTAGATGGTGCCATTGTTGGGTGCGGTCTCACTTGGAGAAATGCAGAGGATGCATGATTATTGAGGCGGTAACAAAAGGAGAGCGCCGCAATCAGCCAGATAGAGATGGGGCTTGAGTGGAATAGCAGACTAGTACTTCGCATATTATATTGTTTCTGCAGATTATGATGGGATTGATTGTGAATGGGGCGGGGATCGATAGAGATTCGTTATTATTTGCAGAAGCTTGCTTGTCCGGTCTCCGGTCGGTACTTACTACTAGATACTACTACCTATGTAGAGTATCTACGTACGATATGCACTAGAGTATGCACGCGCTCGCTCGCTCGGTGTCGCGTCATCGCTCATCGCTTACGATACAACATGATGTTGTTGTGTTCCATGGTTTGATCAGGTTCGATCCCCGCCAAACGAACGTCCAATCCGCAATCCCATTCTCACAATATCGTAATTAATACTCCATTATTTACTCCTATTTGATTCCTCACCCTCACCCTCAACTACTACGATACTACAATACCTCCGCAATGATCAAGATGAACCGCCTCATTTGTCATCCAACGCGCCACCTCACACGTCCACACAAGCATCTCACGTCACTGCATTCAAAAATCTCCATCGCCCCGACAGCATCTCTTGTATCCTTGGCATCGCCACCGTCACCGCAGTCACCGCCATTGCATCGTCACTCACGCTCTCTTTTCAGTAGTGCCATATGCCACCGCAATACAAATCCAACTATTTGCACGAAGAATCATGGTCCTTTTGGAATGTCATTGTTACCAGCCACAAGAAGAAATTATTCAACAACACAACAATTATTACTACGAAACCAACAAAAACAACCTAAATTGGCACATGAATGGATCATCGACGGCCAAGTTCACAGTGGTGATGATATTATTTCGAGTGATGTTGCGCAAGAGAAGGAGGTGGTACTTTTTCTGCACGGCCTCTTGGGCAATGCCAAGGTGCGTACTGTGTATCATATACTGCTGTCTGCGAATGTGTGTTTGCGTATGTTGTGTGTGTTAGAAATACCGTTCCTTTTGTTTCGTAATGTAATGCATGCCCATGTCGTTGGTATGATTCCTGTATTATTCTCGTCTTGTTTGAATTTAATTTACTTCCTGAATGAGAACAAACAATCAAATTCTTGCATTTCCTTTGATTTTTTGTCTTTTTTCAATTATTTCATGCAAACAAACCTGGAACACTGGATGATATCCAATGCCATTATTTGAACCCCACAATCAACACCACACATCCAACCACGAATGACTTTTTCATCATTTTAGAATCTAAGAACTCCCGCCAAAAAATTGACCGAACGTTTACCCCATCTCTCCGCCCTCATCGTTGACATTCGAGGACACGGCAACTCTTCTTCCACCTCCTCCTTTCCGCCTCCTCACAACTTTCACACATGCGCCCAAGACATTTTTGACACCCTCCAAACTCTTGGATTATTAGGAAATCGCAGTCCCACTGCGGTGGTGGGTCATTCACTTGGTGGGAGATTGGCATTGCAGTATGCTCATAATGTTGTTCTATCCAGTAAACAACAACAACAACAACAACAACAGCAGCAACAGTCATCATCATCATCAGAATTAGCATTGCATCCACCCAAACAGATTTGGGTCCTAGATGCAGTTCCTGGTCAACCTGATCCATCTGTTCATCATGTCTTGCGTACCATATCATCCATTCCTTTGCCCATTGCATCCAAATCATGGCTGGCGGATACATTGACCAAGGATCATAAAATGGACAAGGGAGTGGCCATGTGGATGGCGAGTAATTTACGATTCATGCAACAACAACAACAACAACAACATTCACAACTAGAGCAGCAACTGCAACCATCCCCAAAAAGAAAACAGCAAAAACCATTGGAATGGGTATTCAACCTCGAAATAGCCAATGAATTGGTAACCAATTTTGCAGACCAAGATTTTGTCCCCATGATTCATGACATTACAACAGCCAATACAACAGCTGATGCAAATGCAACAACACATGCAACCACTGGCATGGCCCCATCCATGGTCAATTTTGTCTTGGCCGGAAGGAATAAGGAATGGAAGGACGAGATTGTGTCGGAATTGCAAGCTATTCCCACGTTTGGAACTTTGCCTTCATCGCTGTTTCAAATGCATCATTTGCCAAAGGCCGGTCATTGGGTGCATGTTGATGATTTGGACGGATTGATGGATGTCATGGTTAAAGGATTGGGACAGTAGATGGATTGATAGACAGCAAGGAAGCAGCAATGTTAGTAAATGGTACTTGCAATAATTAATAATGGACATAACAACAAGAATTATTGCAGGTTGAGGCCAGAACAATATGCATCCAGTGAATTCTTTAACTAAATAACATTTTTATTTCTATCTTGCTTGTACAAGATGAATATGAATTTGGACAACTACGAAGGAAGTTTGGTATGTCATATTCCTCCATCTTCGTGAAAAATAAGCATGCAATTTTAAAATTGAAAAAACAAAAAAATCAGTCCGTCGGTCGGGGCGTCGGGGCGTTGAGTCAACCCAAGACGGACATGATATACAATGGATCACGGAGAAAGGCATCTCACTGGCAACGATGCAATACCAGATGAAGGAAGTCAACTCAATGAAAATTCACATTTATCACCGAAGGAAGCGTTTCACAAATTCGACACCGATCAATCGGGGACCATCGAAGAGGATGAATTCTTTTATCTGCTGGACTGCGTCGGAATCAAGGCTGAGTGCGAATACCAAGAGCGCATGTTTAAGAAATATGTAAAGAAAGGATCTGATTGCATAGACTATGAAGGGTTTAGAAAGGCATGGTTGTTATTAGGGAATCCGAAGCAAGAACTGGCTGATCGAGGTATCCATAACTTGCCCAAGTTTGCTACAAGATACCAGTTAGTAGGGACATTAGAAAAGGTTCTAGACGAAGAGGAACGCTTAGAAGCACTGGCCAAAGCCGAGGCGGAGCGGTGGAAGAAACTACAAGATCGGACATCTCTACGTACAGAGTACATCCGTAAAGCAAAGACCCAAGCAGGTCTCGAACTTGGAGCCGCCTTGGATGCTGGAGGTTGTTGTTACGTGCTTGGAGCCGGTGCAAATGGACAATTTAGTCAAAAACCAAAGAAGGATATGAGCACTTCGAGCTTTCGACAAGTGGGGTTTGATGTGTTGCAATCACTGTGGGATGAGCGTATTCAAGGAATGGTACCAGAAAACATCAATCCTCCAAATAACAATACCACTGGAATTTGGGGACGAAAGCCTACAAAAGTGGCACTGACCGACAATACTATCTTTGCATTGACAGATTGCGGTATCATGAGTTGGGGCGGTAACGACCATTGGTGGCATGAACTTTCTAGCGATGCCTCTACGCGCAAAAACATCACAACTCCAAGGAGCTCAGCGCTATTAATGAATGACGAACGTGTGCATCGGAATCATCTCGCCATTATCCAGGAAGAGATGGCTGAAAAAGAAGCCCACTCAGCTCACGAGGCGGAGCAAATGAAACGTGTTCTAAAGTATTTTGGCAAACTTCCTTTTGATTTGATTGAAACCGAAGACATTACAATTATCAGCGAACTATTGGAACTGATTTCATACGATCAGCTTTTGCGCAGTTTGCACCTCCGAGGAAAGCCGTGCGAAAGCAAGGGTACGTTTTATTGACGTTTCTTCTTGCATCTTGCGTTTGGCCGTAAATCTCACAATTTATTCTAACCAAAATTCAGGTTTTACCAAGTTAGAATTGTTGTCATTATTATCAGCGGATATTCACCTGGAAATTGAAATGCTAGGCGAAGAAGGACACCAAGAGCTGCGTGGTTTGGAGACGGAAGTCGACGACCTAGAGAAACGAGGTAAGAAGAAAGCGGCAAATCACTTGGCGCTGCAAATTTCAGAAACATGGGCAGTTTTACGAGTCGTACAAAAAAATCTTGCAACTGAGGCAGAAGAAACGAAGGAAGAGAGTAGACACAACATTCGGACGAAGCTTGAAACAGACTTTGAAAGATGGAACGATCATCGAATCGAAATAGAAAACGCGTCTTTGAAGCAGCGCGACATCATAGCAATGGCCATCACCACCAGAGGAAATGACATCCAAACACCACGTGGAGTGTCTCAGCAAAAAGATATTGCTTGCGGCTCGTATCATTCAGCGATTATTTTAGAAGAGGGAAACAGAGGGAAGCTTTACTGCTGGGGAGTCGGGTCCTTAGGCAGGCTTGGATTGTCAAAACATGTGTTTACAGACTTTAATCGTCCACAGCATGTTGACGAGTTTAGAGGTTTGTCTATTGCCAACGTTAGTTGTGGTCAGTCTCATAGTGCTGCTGTATCAAGCGATGGCCAATTGTTCTTGTGGGGAGGGTCAAGCTCGAGCCAGTTGGGATTTGGGCAATTTCCTGATGGCCAAGAATACTGTTGCCCAACACCGACCCGCCTTACTATTCCATCCTGTAAGGGCATTATGCGTGTTAGCTGTGGCTCATCACACACTGCGTGTATTGGGCGATCAGGCGAACTCTTTGTGTGGGGTTGCGGAGACGGAGGACGTATTGGGCTAGGACTGCGAATGGGAACCGTGCATACACCTGTACTCGTTGAGTCATTGCGTCATGAAAACATTGTAGAAGTAAGCTGTGGTTGCTACCAGACCATGGCTTTGACTGCCATTGAGAATGTAGGCGCAAATCACCCACGTGGAGTGAAGAGCCTCGCCGGCGGTAGGCTTTACGTGGCAGGACCAAACACTGTATTGGGCACATCGTTTCCTTCCTTTGGACAGTTTCAATCATTGGAACAAGATGAAGTGATTATAAAACACATAAGCGCAGGATATAGTCATCAATCCTTTGTATCGGAATCTGGCGAGCTTTTTTGCTGGGGTTCCAACGTGTATGGATGCTGCGGCCAACATGAAAATATCAAATTCATTCCTGAACCTTCAAAGGTCGAGTGGTGAGCTTTTAACTGCTTTTATTCTTTCCCCCCTGATGCTCTGCTTAACAACTTTTCGCATGTTGTACTCATAGGATATATAAGCCACCAATTAATTTGGCCTTAGGAAAGTTTTGTCATCAAAGTTCATACTACATGGACTCAGGAGGCCTGTCATCTTGCAATGGAGTGGATGGGAATGTTGATGGCAACGATGTCAGTGCATTAGTTCACACACAATTTGAAAGCAATCCGTATTGGGACTTAGACCTCGGATCATTCAAACATATCACAAGTATTAGATTATGGAATCGTTGCGACGAACCAGACGATATGGCAAGCCCTCCAGACATGTTCACAAGACGCCTTTTTCCTTGCTGGATCATTGTTTCTCAATCTCCATTTCCGAAGACTGAAGGAAGAGAAAGCCTCAATGCAAGTCTGCACCAAAGCAATGCAAAAATCCGCATTTCTACAAATAAACGATTAAATTGCTGGGACGTTCCAAAGTATACATTCGGTAGATACATTCGAATTCAGCTCGAGGATACCAACTTTCTTCATTTTTCTCAGGTGGAGGTGTTTGGCAATGAAAGACCAGGCCATGGTCCAGTCAGTTCGTGCGCTTCTGGTAAATTTGTAACAGCAGCAGTTGTTGGTGGCATTGACGATGCCACAGGAATCGAGACTGCATATAAGAGAGCAGTATCCGCAGACTGGTGGGTCATATTATAGTATATCTTTGTGTAGAAATGCCGACTTCAGATAATGCTCGAACATGCTCACAAAGCTTGACTGTATGTGTACTGTTATGCTGGATATGTTTTGCACAGGTATAACGCCGAAATATTGCGGCAGTTCAATAGTTATTGTGACGAATATAGAAAGCTCAAATTTCAGCCGGTTCACAAGGAAAAGTGTATGCTGTGTGTTGGCAATGATAAATGTGACATATGCGCTCTCAAATCAAAATTTAGAGATGAACTGATATTATTCGAAGGCGAAAGATCCTTCAGGCTTGATGATATTGCAACGCATCTTTTGAGTGACAACAATATTGAGGATGGTTCTAATGGGATAATCCAAGATGGAGATAGAAATCATGTGGGCATCACTAGTAGAAGAGCAAGGAGTATCCTCCCAGATATGACAAAAATAAAACAGAGGCTCAGTTTTCTTCGAAACAAAAAGAAAGCCAGTCCAGAATTTTAGCATCATTGTCAGGGGTTTTGACTAACTATAAAGTTATAAAATATATACATCATGTAAAAAATAAAATCAGATTGATGTTTCCATAGCGCTGTCCAAATCATCT
>JALLAR010001151.1:0-13518 GCA_036939335.1 Conticribra guillardii
GAGACTGAAAATGAACACGCTAATTGCGAGGGGGGTGCTGCATAGAACGGGTCTCTTCTCAATACTTCCCCTATCTCTACATAATAAAAAAATAACCTTTATAATGCGAGATTCTGTTAATGTGCTCAGATCTCACCACCGACCATCTATCTAAATTTAATACTCCTACGATAGATATTGCAGGAAGTGCTGATAGTAGGAGTTGGGGCACCACATTATCTGTCAACCTATGAGAACCTCTATTGCTAGCTCTATGCACTTTGCTCGCTTTCTCACAGACGAGAACAGACAGCGAGTTCCATGATTCATTGTTCCACATGATTGTCAGTAGACAATCGGAATCTTTGCTTCGAAGGAAGCTCTAGAGTAGAGCAGTACCTATGATAATACCAACGACAATACCAACGACAAAATCTTGTTTTATTTTCAACTTAATGAGTGAATAACTATTATTTTTCAAGACTTCCTTCCTTTTGTTCTAGTTAGTAGTTAGTAGTATGAATTCCAGCAGTTTGCAGGCATCCAACTCCACACAATACACAATCAGGTCATTTTTCAATCATCCTCACCTGTAATAAATCAGTTCAGCAACAGCGAGGCCAACAAATATTACCCTTTCAGATTCAGACGACCTTTATCCACTCAATTAGGACAACGCGTTGTGAGGCTGTTTGAATAGTTTAGCAAAAGATGACATTTCCTAATAATGATTGTGATCAAGGAGCCGAAGATGAGATTGTAGCTGGTCCAAAGAGCTCCTTCGTCATAGACAAGTTGATCGTTTGCTGCGGCAAAGACGGTGTAAGAGACACCATTCATCATTTGTTGGCATTACCTAGTCAAGCTACAACACCAGCTCCAGCAGCAGCTCCAGCAGCAGCAGCTCCCACTCCGGTTCTAGCTCATACAGCTACTCTGGCGGCAGTGAACTTGATGGATCATGCAGGCAGTGAGGATAGTCATGATTCAACCAATCCTTCCACTGCCTTGGAGACAAACACTCTCGCAACAGCAAAGACAGCCTCTTTGACAAAGACCAATGGTGCTAATAGTAGGGTCGAAAACCTCAAGTTGGCGCAAGATCGTGGTGCTCCTGGTGTTGATGTAGGTGCAGTCGTATTGGACAATGTTGGTATTGATGATGACCAATCATCAATTCCGTCCATTGGAACAAAGCACACCAAGAATCTCACGAAGAATCAGCCAAATAAAAGAAAGATTGTCATTGCCCTGCTCATTGCGATGGCAGCTGTGGTGGCTGTTGTTGCTGCAGGAAAATTCCAAGCAAATGACAAAGTTACCACTTCCACCGCTGCCTCTAATTTTTTTGGATTCAATCCAGAGACTGACTGTGTTGACATACAAGCAATTTCAATTTCGCTCCCAACTTACTCACCCACATCTGATCCAACAGAATCATCGATCGATGCATTTAGTAATGATGTAGCGACGAGCACATTGTATGATTCAAATTTTCATCACGATGGTGATGATGCCACCACAGCAGTAAACCCAGCTACATCACCCAGTAATGCTCCTTCTGGCAATGATGCCAATGCAATGGGTGAGGGAATCAATCCTGACAATAGGGAACCTCGGGATCTTCATCGTGATAATGAACACACCAATGCCAACATCGACACCAAGTTGGTTCGTCGCAGATTGGTTCAGGGGCTCGCAGAGGAGGCTCGGGTAAGAAATAATCAAATTTGGAGTACTGAATGTCGAATATATTGCAAGAGTGGCACAGTTTTGAGTGGGATATGGGAAATTATTATCTAACTAAATTTGTTTCATTGTTGTCATGCTCTATTCGTTCCTTCTAACAATTTCAATGAATTCCAAATGACAGAAGAAGAAATGTGTTGATCACATCGTCAATAATTTCAAGACAGGTGCAGGCAAAGCAGGGAAAAGAAGCCAAAAAGCAGCCAAAACCGATTCACCATCGAAGGCTCCATCTTTTTCTCCAAGCAGCCAGCCCTCTGACACGTGTTCTGGAGGAGAAGGTACTACATGCCCAGTGCCAACTGGCTCGGGTCAGACCTATACATGCTGCCTTGGTCAAATTGGCGACCGCGTTGTTGGTTGTAGAACATGCAACCAGTGCGGTTTCGGTTTGGTTTCTACAGTGGCAGGTGTTGACGATTGCTGCACTGGCAATAGCGCAAAGAAGGCAGGTGACAACACTGTGTCATGCACGGTTGACTACAAGTACTGCTGCAAACGTTTAATTACTGGGCCAACTCCGGCTAATAAATTCAAATGTTTTGACGACATCGATATACCATCTGGCAATGATGCAGAAAGCTATTGTGATTCGTTGAAATAGATGCACCTATTCCAGTTATTGTTATTGGTCACTCTGAGTTTTTTTATGGTCGTTTTTCGTGTTTATGTGTTTGTTGGGGTTGGGTTAAAAGGTAGCTGTGTTAGGGTAAATGGATATAATTTGATAATGCTTTGGGATGCGAAACTAAAGCTAAAGTATTGTTGCATGCTTAATGATATCATTATTGGCTAGAGTTAGAGTGCATTGGAAGGTATAATACGAATACAAAGAAAATTATTATATTTGCCCTACGCCGTACTTGCATTTTTACTCGCCAATCTTTGCTGAATACCAATGAGTGAACAAAAATGGCCAGATGTGCAGGGCATCATCTCCAATACCAATATACATTGTGACTGGCTTTCATGTTGTTTCACGAGCAAAACAAGTTTTCATTCCATCAGGTTGACAGCAACTTATTTGGAAGATGTTGATAGTACCATGAGAGATTATTATTTAAAAACGCACAGCGTATTGTGTTGCGTGAAATAAATAATAATAATAATAATAATAATAATAATAATAATAATAATAATAATAATAATAATTTGTTGTTTTCGACAACAACAACATCATCATACGTGCAGCAAGATAATTTTCTTTAAAATCAAAAAAATTAATAGATACACAGATAAAAAATAATTTAGTAGATAGGAGTACTGAATAGCAGTGTTCGCATCATAGTTCGCACGAAAAATAAGTGCTCTATAGTAGGAGTATGTATAAGAGTATTTAAGTTCTTGATATGGTACTCTTACCGTTCCAAAAAAAATACTCTACTACACTTGATTCAATTCGATAGTACGATATCTAGTATTTTTTTGTATGTGCGGTAGTAACTTTGATGTAAATTACGTTACCTATGTTAGTAATTCAAACTTGACGGAAAGATACAAAAGGCAGGCAATGCACGATTGAAGAAGTCAAGGCAAGTAGCACCAACACTGAGAACAACAGAGAACAACCTTGACAAGGCTCTCATCGCCAGCAAATAATTTAGTAGTACTGAATAGCAGTGTTCGCACCATAGTTCGCACGAAAAATAAGTGCTATATAGTAGGAGTATGTAAGTATTTAAGTTCTTGATACTCTTACCGTTCCAAAAAAAATACACTTGATTCAATTCGATAGTACGATATCTAGTATTTTTTTGTATGTGCGGTAGTAACTTTGATGTAAATTACGTTACCTATGTTAGTAATTCAAACTTGACGGAAAGATACAAAAGGCAGGCAATGCACGATTGAAGAAGTCAAGGCAAGTAGCACCAACACTGAGAACAACCTTGACAAGGCTCATCGCCAGCAGACAGATTGCATACTTTCAATATAAGCAACAAAATGCGGGAGTGTGCGTTGGAAGTGAAATCAGCAATGAGCAAAAGACAAAAACTCCTCAGTTTTCAAAACAATGATATGCTTGTGGCAAAAGATAAGAAAAAACTATAAACAAAAAATAGTAGGCATAACAATATTGCATTATCAATGCTCTTTTTTGTTTTCAGAGCACACTTCATTTGTTTAAAGCTATTCACATCGTAATTTTGAGTGAAGAAAGTTGTTCCACGACTTATTATCCCTATGTTTGATGCTTGTCGTCCTCGCTCTCTCTTCACTGGATATATGCTGATACTATCAACAAGTGCCGCTTAGACCAAATTTTTCTCTTCGTATTCATCCTCATCGACATCATCTATTTTTGCAGCATTTCACAATGCTGGTCATGGAGTACCATCCATATGTTGCTTGTAATTTCAGCAACCTCCATGGCGCCTGCTCCTAATGCCTGTTGACGAATGTAAAGTGCTTCTTCGAATGCGGTTCTTCATTATTTGTCGCCCAAAGAAGATTAATACAAACACATTGATAACACACCGATAGTTTAGAGAAGAAAGAAAATTAAAAAAACCTGTTAGACTAAATGCCATCACTTACAAAGCCAGGTACTTTTCGTCCAGCATCATCCAAGCATTCCCAATCTCATTCAGCGTAGTGGCGCAATCCAAATGATTTTCTCCCAATTCCTCCCTTTGCCTCTGCAAAGCAAAATTGAACAAAGCTAATGCCTCTAGATACATATTTTTCCTCGCCTTTCTTTTTCCTCGTCGGAAGTAGGTAGCTCTGTCAACGTGTTTGTCGGGTTCGGGCGAAGATCGAGAGTAGTGTTCTTGTTGGGAGTCAAGTTCGTGGGTGTTCCTGATGGGAGCCTCGCGATGTATAAAATTTCTAACGCTTGTTAAAATGTCGCCTTTCCCGCCGTCAACGTTGCGTCGAGACTTCCTTCGAGGCGTACTGATGGAAGGATGATTTATGGTTTTAGTTGATTGACTGCTAATGCGAGGCAGGTTGGTAGTAGCATTAGATTTACAAGAAATGTTGATGTTAGTTTTGGAGTTGATGCTGGAAGAACGGTTAGTTGTTTTGGAACTGCAACGAGAAAGATTGGAAATTTTAGTCGTAATAATAGAGCAGTCGTCTCCGTCATTATCATGATCCTCGTCAATAAATGTCAATATTGGTGCCACTTTGATCTTCGCCCCGATACAACCCCGTGTCAGCTTTCGTCCTTGTGAATGGGCGTCGCGCTGAATCGGCGTGTTCGTCTTGCTCGGTTCTTTCTCGCGTGTTGGTGTAGGATTGTCGGAGTCCGTGGAATTACCATCGTCATCGTTGCCATAATCAAACCTCAAGTGAAGTTCGCTACTTTGTTTCTTGATCTCGAATGATGCACACTTTTCTTTCAAACAAGCAAATGATTCTTTGGCACTTTGGACTTGATCTTGATCCATGCTTTCTAAAAGTCTTCGAGTAGAGACTGATAAGGGCAGATTCTCTGATGAGACGAATGATAAAAGATTGTCAAAGCTGCTCCGACGGTGGAACTCATGGTGTTGTTGTTTCAATGATGAAATATCAGATTGTCTACGAAGAACTTTCTTAGTCATGTCACAATCTTCTTTCTTCGCCTTTTCGAATAACATGGTAGTAGTTGCCATGGTTGATTCCTTTCAATTGGCAACAAAATGATGGCGATACGTTGAGCGCTATCAATTTATTTTATTGTCTCATAATCATTGTTAACAATGGTCTGCATTCTCTGCTATTCTCTGTTTCGTCTCGTACTCTAGCCTACTCCAGCTACGCGAGCGCTGAAAAATGTTGAAGAAATATCACTGAGAACCGATATGACATCGTACGATAGGATATGCATTATGCCTCATAGTATTGGGTCTTGGATTAGTTTGCTGTTCGGTTTGTAGTGTATGCCTGCCATTTTTGGAAGCCGGAAGTTGTTCTAAGCTGATCTATGTTCTCGTAATCATCGTTAATAATGCTCTACATTTTCTTAGTACCAAAAAGAGAAAATGAAATTGTGTTTCGTCTCGTCCGTGCACAACGCGAACGCCGGATAATTGTTGAAGAAAATGAGAACTGTTATGATATCGCACAATAGGAGATATGCATTATGTCCCATAGTGTTGGGTCTTGGATTATGACTATCATAGATGCCACCCTAATACAATGCAATGGCCTTTCGGGCACCCTCTCTCTCGTAGAAATCATTATCTTGATCGGGAGTTTATATTCATAATTGATAATTGCGCATCTTTTGAAGTTGCCCATAAATTATTGTTCTGCGCCCATTGTCCTGCACATATTATTATGACTCCCTTGAAGTTATCGATGAAATTTAATTTGGACATAATGCGTGTTGGTGGCAAGTTCAATTCAATACACTCTAATAGAAGAGTAGGAGGTACCATACTACTATGTAGTAGAATGGTACTACCTACCCACGCTAACAGTATCTCGCATTAAAAAGCTTATTTTGTTTTTGAAATGTTTTTTATGGAAGGGGAAAGTCGATGAAGGAACGCACGCGCCGGTTGGTACTTCCCTCATCTACTTCCCCCTTCCATAATAAACATTTCATAAAACAAAATAACCTTTTTAATGCGAGATACTGATAGTGTGTGATGGTAGTACCTTCAGGTAATCGTCATATTGTACTACTACCTAGAAATTTTTACATGTTCTGCGACCCATGTAAAAAGTAGATGTAGAGTAGATGATCATCAACTACCAATGTCTTCACAAGGAATGAAAATACGTGAACTGACACAAAAGAGTAGATCATGAGTATGGTATGTCCTTGGACACTGCCAACAAACAAAAAATACCCAACAACCGAAGTCGCAATCCATTCAACACCATGAAGAGCAATAGTCCATTGACACTTAATGTCAATTAAAAAGTAAAAATATTTGGTGCATCATCAAAACAGAATGCACTAGGACTATATCACAAGCAAGCATATTCAGATAATATGATCTTGGCAGCTATCAATATTGTTAAAAATATGCTATCTACTTCTTGCGATCCCTGTTATTGCCTGCCCCCTCGCCACGAAAATCCTCTTTTCCCCACTCATGTGTAATGGAGTCATACTCATCATCCCAAAACTCATTTCCATGCACACTCCCGTGGATGAATTCTCCCACCATTCTCAATGCCAACAAAGACAATAGCAATGCCAATATTTTCTGACCTCTGCGTGAGCTCACGACTAAAGCAAAGACTGTTGCAACCACGATTGGCTGGGGTATGGTACCACGAACTCCCGCCCATCGACACAGCAACGCAAACGTAGAAAGGACAGACCGTGCTACGTAAAGAAAAAGTGAAGTCACGGTATGATCACGCCCAAATGGGGATTGGAGCAGTTGCTTTGTGTCGAATAATTTGATTAGCATGGCAGGGGATTTAAAAAGCGCGAAAAAGTAGCACAAGCAGAATATCGTGCATTTTTGTAAGAAATTCAAAATGTGAAAAGACAGGAGAAGAATTGAATAAAAGCTCCAATTCAACATACCTCCAATTTATTTCTTTTATGCCGCCCTCTCCTTCCATTCTTTGAGGAAAGGGAAGATTGATCTTGATTGTCAAATAATAGTGAAGCAATTGAACCCTTTTCTCTCCAAAAGGGAACTTCATCCAATCGAGATTTTCTGGATTTGATTGGTTGTCTTTGCTGTTGCTGCTCCTGTTGTCGCGGTGGCGGTGGTCGATTACCGTTAGATTTCATACTACGCATCCTCGCTCGTCGATTATTGGGCTGAGACGTAGATATAGGCATGGATGGGGACGGTGTTTCTGGAACTGCAGACGAGTCCGTTTCACTCATTTTATTCCGTAGTCTCTCTTTGTGCCCATCGTCCATCTGCTCCATTTGTGTTTTCCACGAGTCGTAGTAAGTTTGTGATGACGATATTGATGATGGGGTTCGTAGCCCCAATGCAGCGTCGAATTTTTGACGAAGACGATCTTTCCACTGTCTTCGGTGATGCCGTTGCTGTTTTTGTTGTTGTTGTTGTGTTTGATAGCCCTGCTGATTTTGATTGTAAGCACGTTGCTCCTGTCTCGGCGGATCAGGGATAGTCTCATCTGTACTATCATTGACTCTGTCCATTTCACTGTATAACCCATACATTGATTTGGGACTTCCATCCTCATTGATGCGTGCACGTGATCGTGATGGCAAAGGACGCGGTGTCTGTGGCGTCGGCATAGATTTCCTGCTCCTCGGTGTAATGGGGTCCTCTTCCCTTCCGTCTACTCCAGAAGCCGTAGGCCTTTGAGCTGAACTCCTATTCAGCGATTCTCTCTGGTGGTAATAGTCGGACCCATCACCATACCTTCGTCGTCTTGGGGCACTGCTGCCATCACCATATGTCTCTTTCCTGATTCTATTCTGCCGGACATCCCTCCTCCTCCTTCTACCACTACCACCACCACTACCACCATCCCTACTTTTGGAATAGTAGTACCGTCTAGAATCCTCCAAGACACTGGCATCCATAACGTTCCTCCCCAATTCTTCATCGTAATACCATTCCCCCTCATTATTATTATTCGTTGTTGTTGTTGTTGTTGAAAATGGATTTATGGAATCCGCCACTGCATCCACAGCGAGTTGCGTGGCAGTTTTACCAACCTCCAAAAATCCCATTAGAAAAATCTGCATTCCATTTTCGTAGATTGGTTCGCCGTCATCGTCATTGTCATCTTTTCTATAATAATCATTGTTATCATCATTGGACGATAGATTGAAGGTGTCCAAATCAATGACATCATTGTCATCAAAGCCGTCATTGTTGTAATCATCATCATCATCATGCAAATCATAATTCCTTCTTCTTTGGTATTGTTGGCCTCGATACCGTTTATTTTGCCGCCTTTGATAGTACTCATATCTCTGTCCTGATTCTTCTTCCTCCTGAAATCTCTCATTGTTATTGATGTTGATGTTGCCGTGATTATTGTCGCGGTGCTGCTGCCTGCGCCTTTGGGTGGCTGCTCTTTGCGACCGCGGATCCCTCCGTTGCCGAGTCCGACTTGCAGTACTAGTACTACTGCTGCTGCTGCTGCTGCTACGAGCTGATGAATATCTCTGTCGTCTTGCAGTGGTAGTACCAGGGAAGTCATCATTATTCTCGTTATTGGATTTTTTCTCTTCTCTTTGTTCATGTTGTTGCTGTCGTGAGTTTCCAGAGCTTCTAGTACTACTACTACTGCTGCTGCTGCTGCTACTACTACTGCTGCTACTAATTCTTCCACTTGGATCAGTCTCGTGATCATGTTCCACAATGACATCCACCACTGTAGCAGCAGCAGTAGCTGATGGTTGTTTTGATTTATTGTCATTATTGGACGACAAGCAGCAGTAGTCTTCATCGGAAATCAAAGTACCAGCACTACTGCTACTCGACGACGATTTTGATGACGATGACGGAGATGACGAAGAAGAATTATTCATCAATAATTGCTCCAACTCCTGGCGTGTGGCGTCCGGTGCATATCGGACGTTTGACTTGTTTAATAATTCGAGCAGTTGGGAGAGGGTTGGCTGCGAAGAATCTGTTGTTGTTGTTGTTGCTTTTGTTGTTGTTGTTGTTTTGCACTTGGTAGTATTGGTATTGGTATCGGCGAAAGTGGACGAATCCATGGCCGCCCCAAGTGTCCAGCGCGATGATAACGATAATGATGATAACGGTGATGGTGTCACGACCATGTCATTATTTGTTCCACCAAAGCTCATCCTTCCATAACGAGAATGTTGCTGTTGTTGTTGTTGTTGTGGATGGTCGTTGTTGTTTCCCATCATTGCGTTCCTTCTTTTTGAAATCCCAACCAACAAACTCTTCGGAAATGCAAATGCCGAGACGGCGCCCCACCCTGGTCCATTATTGTTATTTGGCAATACTACTGCCAATGTTGTCGAGGATGTCAAGGCCGTGGTTGCTGGCAGTGTTATTCCATAGTATGCGAATAGTAGCATGATGCGCCATGCAAATAATGGCGGTGGCGGTGCTATCCTGTAGTAGTACATTCTTCTCGTTGAAATGTTGGATGCACCACCGACGATAGCGGTACTATTGATGATGGCAGTAGTGTCGTCACAACGATGTTGCCGTTGCCGTTGCCGTTGTCGTATTTGGGGTTGCTGCTGGATCATTCTCGACGATGATATATAAATAAAAATGGCTGTTGCTAGAGGAGCCGATGACACTTTACGCAGAAAAATTCAATGGATGAATTGAAATTGATTGAACGAATGAAGTGTACATTCAAAGATGATTCTGAGCTAGAGTAGAAATCCGTCACAAGATTATTTGGTGTCATCGATCGTGGTTCTGGTTCTTGGCTGAATGACATGATTTAATTAAATAATACTTTTCGTTGCATTGGTACTATTCAATATAATTTAATATTACCTATTCACCTTTCGGCTTGATAGTTTCTACGACTTAAGCTGACCACGGACAGAAGCACCCATCACCACCACGAAACACGAAAATCATCGGCGCATCATGAATAGCTTGAATGAATGACGACAACATGATGATGATGTTGTGCTCGCCCACCCAACCGATACAACATACACCATCCGAGCGAGTTAACCACAGCCTCAATCAACGACGTACAGTAGAATAACAACAGCACTACATACTATCTACTGCATCCAAGCTTTCAACTAACCATGCCGAAACGAAAGGAGCGCTACTCCGGCACCAACAGCAATCCTCTCTCCGACGCGAGACTCTTCAAAAAAGATGCTGGCGGAGGGAAGAAACCGAGCAACAGCAGCAGCTCTTCTACTAGTCCTGCTACTGCTGCTATTACTGCTACTGCTACTACAACTGCCAAAACTAGCAGCAGCAATAACAACACTAACAACAACAACAGTAGCAAGGCAGATCAAAATGCCCAATCATTATGGCATCGAAAATCGGGTGCGGGATTCAGTCTCTTCCTTTCCTATTACGGCAGTCAGCCTCTGGGGGTGGTGTGTGCTGCTGCCGCTGCTGCCAAAGAGGATGCCAAGGATGATATTACTGCTACTATAACTCACACGACAAACACATCATTGACAACGGTGGCGTCCGAAAAGGGCATGTCTCGCGCAGCTAAAAAGAGGAGGAAACAAAAACAACAAAAATCAATCAATGATACCACAATAATTGACAAACGCGAAACTGCTTCAAAAAATAGTACTGGCGGGATTGACGTAGCACAAACTACTCTGGCTGCAACAGCAGCTTTAACCGCAAACGCCACCGCCTCCTCTCAACAACAACAACAACACCGGCAACAATCGCAATCACACTCCATCCACAATAATATCAAATCGCATCCGCTACTTCAAGCTTACAATACCCTTATTATTTCTCAATCGAAAACAAACAAGAAGCAACAACAACAACAACAACAATTGCTGCTTCATCCTCAATTTGAAAGTTTTGTCCACGCATTATCGAGACCGCTTCCATTAACATTTCGCTTTCGTCGTCATGATGCATCCAATGATCCAACTATATTACTACCATCTTCCAACAATAGTACTGTCGACAAGGAACAACAACAACAGCAGATATCCAATCTAGTGGCCCCCGTATCCTACGACCCCACCCAAACAATCTATCAATCCACACCCAACAACAACAACAACAGCAATAACAACAACAATAACCACACACTACCAATCTCCAAATCCAATCTCTCCAAACTATCCCCGTCCCTCAAAGAATTCCTCGTCGCAAAAAGCATGAACGGAACGCTGGCACGACAGGAATTGGGTTCCATGCTCCCGGTATTGTGTTTGGAGGCCTTGGGGGCATTGGGCGCGGGATCGAAGGTGTTGGATTTGTGCGCGAGTCCGGGGAGCAAGACGTTGCAGGCTTTGGAATTGGTGGCGAGCGGTGGCGGTGGTGGTGGTGGTGGTGGTGGCGGTAACGGCAGCGGTGCCGTCAAACGAAAAAAGAGAGGAAGGGTCATCGCCAACGACATCCACCCCGGCAGACTCGACGCGCTCCAAAAAGCCGTCCTCCGCTCCGGCCTGCCCGCCGCCATGACCTCCCGCATCACCTACACCAACTACGACGCCTCCTCCTTCCCCCGCCCCCCCTCCGGCAAATTATTCCACGCCGTACTCTGCGACGTCCCCTGCAGCGGCGATGGTACCATTCGCAAAGACGAACACATTCTTCCCAATTGGATACCGCGGACGGGGAATGCGTTGCATGGATTGCAATTGAGGATATTGGCGAGGGCGTTGGAATTGGTGAAGGTGGGTGGGTTTGTTTGTTATAGTACTTGTTCGTTGAATCCGGTGGAGGACGAGGCGGTGGTGACGGCGGCGTTGCGTAGGGTGAATCATAAAAAGAAAAAGGGTGGTGGTAAGAATGAAAGCGGTTTCACTGCGATGGATGAGGGTGATGAGAGTGCTGATTCTTCTGCGGCGGTAGTAGAACTTGTCCATTGGCCGGAAGGGCTTCTTCCGGGATTTATCCGACGGCCAGGAGTAACCGACTGGAACGTTGCATTTTATGATCAGAATACCATGGAAGAAGACAATGACGACTTTGGCAGTTTGACCTTTTGCAAAACGTACGAGGAAGCCGTGGAGGCGGGGATGGAGGATGCGCAAGCCACGTTTTGGCCGGAGGCGTCCAAGGACAATGGATTACAATTGGATCGGTGTGTGCGCCTTTTCCCGCAGGACCATGATTCTGGTGGTTTCTTTGTTGCTCTGCTTCGGAGGCTTAAATGATGAATAATATACTGCTTGTAAATGTCATACTATGGTTCAGATGATGATGAATTCTATCTCTTTTTTCTTTTCCCCGCTGTAGTAGTAATGTTTGGGCCTGGTAGGTGGTAAATAATGGTTTTATCAAAATCAGTTCACCCCTACCATTGCTCATTTTTTATCGACTTGCACAATCATCCAACTTACACATGAAGTATGTAGTATTCCAATTTGAAGAATACATACTCATTCTTTAGTAGCTTATCGCCATTGTCAAAGAGAATTGAAAATGGATCTTGAAAAATTATGCTACTATTTGTAATATAATGGGTAGTACAACGGAGCAGAGCCTTCCGTACATGTATGCATCTTTGCCATATTAAAATAATGAGTGAAAGACTTATCTTAGCAAAGGAAGAGAAGCTTCGGCAGCTGATCAATTACAGAAATGGAAGATGGGGCCACCTCCCCGCTTTGACTAGATTTTCTTTTACTTTTACATCCATGGTCAAAAAAAATTGTTAATACAACTGCCACCTAAAATAAAGACATTGAATTGTTGTGCCCGCTTAGCTTAACTTAGACATTGCACATTTAGATTGAAAAGTAAGGGCTCAATTTTTTTGTAAGTTGTTAGACCTTTCTTTACCACAGGGCATAAACAGCTTTTTGACCTGCTTACCTGTTGCTGCTGTTGTATGGTGCTCTTGCTTGTCATAATCAATTTCACCATTGCTGTTTTCTTCTGTGTCATCATTTGTTATGATATTGTTCATAGTCATAGTGTATTAGAATGTGACAGCAGTTTGATGCGCATTGTGCTATTGGTTATAGTTGTAGTGAGTTTGTGAATGACTTAGTCGGGAATGTCCTCGCGTCCCGTGTCCAAAAATCTGCAAAAAGGACGGACACGGGACATGTCCGGGACATGTCCGGGACATGTCCGGAACACGTCCGGGACATGTCCGGGACAAGTGCCGTCTCCATGGTGCTCACCAGAGGGCACAGGATGGGGACAGTACATGTCCGGGACACGAGGACATGCTAACTAAAATGCACCATAGCCATTGTTTTTTGCTTTATTGATGATGTAGATC
>JALLAR010001152.1:0-10693 GCA_036939335.1 Conticribra guillardii
CAACAACCAACAACCAACAACCAACAACCAACAACCAACAACCAACAACCAACAAACAACAAACAACAAACAACAAAAAACAAACAACTATATTTTTTTATCATCCATCAACAACTGCCATTACCAATAACCATTACTTATGATCATTTACAACAAACATAATAATAACTATTAATCATGATCATTATCAATAACCATTAATAAAAGCAATAATTAACAATAATTAAAAACACCCACCATCAATAACCATTGATAGCAACCATTCTAATGGGTATTGATTGAGTTAAATATTTATGATTTGAGTTGGATTAATAATTTATTAATGAGTCACTAATTTATTGTTTTTAATTAAGCCATGCTTTGGTACTTGTTGTATATTGTTATATTATTTCTAGCCATGCTTTAGTACTTGTTATATTGTTATAATTTCTAGCAGGTCCGTGACTGACCTACTTTTTGTTGATTGTTAGATCGTTGTATGGCTGGGATGATGGAGGTGTGGAGGAGTGCCACATCGTGATCATGGCCATTTTAGAGGCATGATCACGATGCCCATTGCGAAGATTGACGATGGCCAAACTTGGATGTGTTTGGAGTGGGTTTTGGTGACTCTTGATTTCCTGGGTGGGCCATGGGAGGATTATCTGGGGTCGGCCGATCGGCCGCAAATGTGGTAGCCTTCTCGTGTCGTTTTCAACCTCCCCCTTTTCAAGATCGTCGGCCGATCCCACTATCACGGGGCATGACGCGACAATCAACACAACCTTGAAGGGAGAGATGGCTTTGTCAGGGATGGTGATGATGCTCGGGGCGAAGAAGGATGGCTGGGCTGACGATGGCGGCACGGACGACATGAGAATTAGACATGAAAAGAACTGGACGAGGACGATTAAAATAATGATCGCGGCTGGCTTCGAAGCCAATAAAACACTCAAACCTACCACTCAACAACCAATCGGAGATGCCCTGACAATAGTAGGAGGATGCGTGGGACGTTGGGAGGAGACGCAAGAGGGGATAGTGGTGATGGCGGCAATGGGAAATAATATCAACAATCTACCGTGCGAAAGCTAGGCGTTTTGTTTGTGGTACATTTTTTGTGATGTTAGTGCGCCAGAACACTGATTCTTGGGGTACAGCTTCAGGCAGAAAAAATTGTAGAATGCAGTAGACCCGGGGGAATTCACAAACAAGTAGTTGATTGTTGCATTATATGTACCAAAAGATTGAGTTTGTTTGGGGATGCAATAATAATTGAATTGGTTGTTGGAAAAAAAGGCGAGCAACGATGAGGGGATCGTTGGCTTTCATTGGGTTATCGATGAAAACAAATTTGCGGTCCTTCCGTCTCACCTCCTGACGTCTGGAAGGAAAACTTGAGCGTAAAAAAAAACTGTCCCAGAAAATTGACTCGTGATTGGATGGGGCTGGACCCCCTAATGGTGGCTGGTTTGGGGAGGGAAAATAATGGTTGAATTGAAAGAAGATGTGGGTGACAACGGTCATGGTAGTCTTGCATTCTCACCTCAACCTCGCGACAGAAACATAAAATAATATGATTTGATCCGTGATGACTTTTCAAAAAGTTCCGAAAACTCTCTAGGAAATTGAAACATGACTGACTTTGTGCTTGAACCCCTACCATTGCCAAAAGCGTCAATGTAGATGCAGCTAGACAAATCAATATACTGGAAGGAATGACACACCAACAGAGGGCATGGAGGGGACACTCCATTACTACACCAAATCCTTAGGTAAGGGCTCAAAAACCCTTAGTTGGGAATGTCCCAGCATCACGTGTCCAAAACCAAAAATCAAGAAAAGGACAAGCACCGGGAACCAGGACAAATCCGGGACATGTTTGGGACACGTCCGGGACAAGTGCCACCATCCTGGGGCTCACCAGAGGGCACAGAAGGGGGGCAGGAGTGCATATCATTTATTGGTGACTCAGATCATACAATTTGCTCCAGTGGATGCACAAACCATGATTATATGCACAAGTACCAATAAAAAACTTTGGAAGACATGCATACTTGTTATTGATGACGACTCAGATCATACAATTTGCTTCAGTGGATACACAAACCATGATTATATTATGCACAAGTACCAATAAAAAACTTTGAAAGACAAATAATTTATTTTGTCACACAAATTTTGCCAGACAAGATGGCGGTCGGTGCTCAGGCACTACTCATGACTCAGAAACAAGGACACTCCCAGGAAATGGGACTCAACAGGTCATTCGTTTTCATCATCCTGGTTCCACAGTGGAGGGTATTTGGTATTTGTAATGATAACTGTCCTAGTATTGGTGGTAGATCCTCAGAGTACGAAAGGCTCATACGTGCAAATGTGCCACATGACTATCTAATGAGTGGATAGCCTTTTTTGCTGTTGCTGTATTTTGATAACCAGCTATTAAACACCTCTGAAAAGTGCTTCATCAACCTGGCATTGGCATCATATTTTTGGGAGTTATAATATTAATCTATTTGATGCCAGACCCTCAACTTATGAAAGGATCATACTTATACCAAAAATGTGTCAGTATGTCCTGATTTCATCTCAAAATCCCAAAAACAATCATTTGGTAAACTACAAAACCCAACACTTACAATTACAAATAAATAGTTCTTCCTCAGCCTGGTTTGACAGTTACTTGTGGTAGTAACATCTGTCTGAGTTGTGTGTAAGACCCTTAAAATATGAAACGCTTCTAGTGAAAAAAATGTTGCATGAGGACGTTCTATTGCTATTGTGTGGATAGCCTGGTTTTTCAATCAAAATCCCAGATTATGCACTTTGACTTATTACCACACACACCTGTAATTGGAAAAGGTTCCTCTTCAACCTGGTAACTGGTGTACCTGGTTTCACAGTTCTGGTAATTGTGATATCTGTCCAATTTATGTTAGATCCTCAAATTATGAAAGGATTATTTACAAATGTGTCAAATCACAACTTTATATTGGGTGGGTAGCCTAGTTTCCATTCATAATCCAAAGCAAATCACTTTCACAAACAACTAAACCCACCTATAAAACATTTCTTCATCAGCCTGGTTCCACAGTGAGGGGTATTGGGTAATTGTAATGATTCAAAATATGAAAGGCTCATACTTACAAATGTGCCACATGACTATCTAATGGGTGGATAGCCTTTTTTGCTGTTGGCTGTTGCTGTATTTTTATAACCTAGGTACTGTTAAACACATCTGAAAAGTGCTTCCTCGATGTGGCATCATAGTTTTGGGAGTTATCATTAATCTAATTGATGCCAGACCCTCAACTTATGAAAGGATTAAACGTTACATGTTTTTCTACTTGGTGTGTATGCCCTGATTTCAAGTCAAAATCCCAAACAAATTCATTTGGTAAACTACCACATCCAACACATATAAATTGTTGTTTTGGTACAAAAAAGCTTTTTACAACATTTTAATCAATAGTAATGAAATCTTATCTATCCTAAATAGTGTCAGATACTACTACCATACAATAATACAATACCACTACTGAGTGGATCTTGAATAGGCTGGATGGAGGTAGTAATAGTAATAGACATGTTGTAGAATAATGTTACCGATGGAACCTGAGAAAGGCCACAGTGGTCCAGGAAGGATTACCACACTAGGTATGGTTCAGAATTCAGCTCTGGAAGCTCTTTGTGGGGATTACCTGGAAATGATCCAAATTAGCAATGAATGAAAACAGTACTAGGCAATGACTCTGATTAGTGAAAGAAGTGGAAGGAATTGACAATGGCAAAAGGTCCATAGACCTATTTGAGGCCCTGTAGGTTGAAAACCACAACCACAAGGATAAAAGTGAAAATCCAGAACTCTGTTAATCAGCAGTTTATGATTAGCCCTGCCACTATAAAAATCCAAGAACCTCCTCAGGCATTTTCATTCCCCCAATGAACATGGTGAAATATAATATGGTTGACAAACATGGGGTGGAAGAATTGTCAAATTGTTGATAAGGACACACACTTCCCCCTTGCATGTTTGGTGATTACATAATCATATGCAGTCTACAAAAATATCAACATGTATCATACCACTACCCCAACCCTAAATTTAACACTATCACCCCCCCATACATCATCTTCAAGGTAAAGCCAACTCACACCTCACACCCACATCAACATTCTCTCACCTCTCACCTCTCACCTCTCACCTCTCACCTCTCACCTCTCACACAATCATTTTAAACTTGATTTCGATCTTTATATTTACATGCCTTTTCTTTGCCTTCTGTATCTATATATTTATATGGTATACTCCTACCATATGGCATGTGTCTACTACTAGTCAGTTCATATCAAGGCTTCTATAATGATTTTTTTCACAATTTTGAATACACGAATCCATTCCTTTGGGGAAAAAAGTATTTTGGTAATCTGGATTTTCCCCACATGGTCATGGTTGTTGCAATTAAGCTGCAGAATTGATATGCTTGATATCATCATTGATTTGGCGATGAATCAATTCAAATATTGCTTTGATGGTGAATCATACTAGATCCTCCATAATTATTACATATTAGAAATAGTTTTTATTGACCCGAATCAAAAAATGAAAAATTCAAACCTCGTCGTTTGTTTATTGTAGTGCAAAGCTGGAATTCAAATGCTTGACAAATACCATACACACTCAAAATTCCGGCTACAACTTGACACTATTACTCACTAAATAGTGTCAAGTTGTGGCCAGAATTTTGAGTTTTATGGTATTTGTTGTTGTCAAGTGTTTTGGCCTGTAAAATTGCTCGCATCTACTGACAAGTAGACACACCATATTATTGAGATAGAGATATCCAGCCATCTCAAAGAATCCTACCTCTTCCTCTTATCCAAATGTAGCACACAATAACAGGTAGTACAATGGGTGTGATTCAGCATCACATGATGCAACTATCATATTTAAAAGTGTAGTAGATAGAACGTAGAACGTAGAATTACTACTCTTTTATTTAAAAATCACCAATGAAATGCCTTTCAATCAAAAACAAAGGAAGTATCAAACACATACGCATCCACTTCCGTTCCGAAAGATTCGTCTCATATTCCGAGGATACTCTCAACTTTTACTCCAAAATTATCCATACAAATGCTAATAAATACGAGGTCCAAACTATTGTGATTTGATGCCACGTACTTGCCTTTTGTCTTGCCTGCCGCCCATCAACCATCAATCATCGAATGAATCGAATCCATCGAATCCACGCCATCATCAATCATGATGGAGATTTTCCTTTTTCAATGACGTTTCCACGTGTATCATAGACTGTTACCCATAATACCACTTTCTTTCACTTTAGAATTGGTGCATCTTCTTTCTTTTACTTATTGACTCTGTCATTGTTTACAATAAAGAGAGGTTATTGGAATAATTTTTTTCTCGAGGACAGAAGATGATGATCATGATTGATGGAGGATGGATGGATGGTGCATGCGGCCCCCTCTCTTTTTTGTGGACCTTGAAAAAAATATTTTTTCTTTGCGCCAATATTGATAATAATATCTTCTTCTTCTTATTATTATTTCTCTCCGTCGGTCCACCAACAAACAAACCAACCAGATAGAACCATGAGATTCTTTGTAATCTTCGCCCTTCCCCTCGCTGGGGCATTCACCGCCCCCTCCGCCTTTTCACCTGCACGCACGTCCTCCACTTCCACACAATTATTCGCTGAAGAATCAACAACAGCAGCATCAGCAGAGAAGAAGAAAGTAATCATTCTCGGAGGCGACGGATTCTGCGGCTGGCCAACTTCTCTGTACTTGAGCGATCAGGGACACGATGTTGTCATTGTGGATAATTTGAGCAGGAGGAATATTGATGTGGAGTTGGGATGTGATTCGCTCACTCCGATTCAGAGTCCGGATGTGAGTTATTTTGTTTGGTTGATTGTTGATTGTTGTGTTATTATTTTGGTGGGCGTGGGACGATGATCACGTGGTTGTTTGGCTGGTGTTAGCGAGTGCTTTAGATTTAGTTGGAGGCGAGAGACAAATCGACATGCAGGAGGACGTCTTTTGCCCTGTAGTGGTTATTTCTAGCGAGGCGATCAAGCTGCGATTGCAGCTCTTCGTTTCACCGCGTTTTTCTTATACCGAGAGTCCACGAGGGAATTGATTTTATTTATGCAGTTATTTCGTTTTATGGACTGCCTGTTTGGGCGATTCAGATGATTTAATCTGGGTCACACTTGGTGGAATCATGCCCTGGCTTTTATACAGATATGAGGCCTCGGCTTTTATAGATCTTCAAGATTCTAGGGAGTATTTTAAGCACATAGTGCAAGAACTTTGACTGATTCAGAGATTGGAGCAGGGCGAGAAAGAGAGAGGGAGGAAAAGAGGGTCGAAACAAGCATGTGGCAATGGATTGACAGACAGAGATCTCGACGAACTTCCTGCCATTGAAGCAAGAAATATTCTTCAAATCAAGGCACATGAAATCACGCTAACGAAAAAGCAAGACACACTATGAAGAATGAAATCAAGTCACGAGCATTTCCGTGTCGTAATATTTTGGATTGCTGATAACTGTTTTGATGAATGGATGACATGGATGATTGTAGATTTGTTTTGGCGGAATCCAATTAGGGGAGAGCGATTTCAACATTTTTTCCTTGTGGAATTTAGTTCATGGTTTATTTTTTATCAGTGACGCCATTCGTTTCGTGGAAGCACAAAATGAGTTTGAGAGTACATTTATCAACATTCCATCATGTTAATGTTTTGGAATGAATTGGAGCATCAATCTATCTTTTAAGTGAAATGTCATTTATTTTTACCCCGGGCAAAATGCAGTTTCACTCAACAAAAGCTCACCATAACCATCCAACATTTTTTCTCCTCATTCTAAAACAATCATCAACAGGTTCGTGTCCAAGCATGGAAGGAAGTTTCCGGAAAAGACATTAAATTCGTCAACCTCGATGTCGCCAAAGAGTACGACCTCCTCGTCCAACTCATCAAGGACGAAAAGCCCGACTCCATCGTGCACTTTGCCGAACAGCGTGCCGCTCCCTACTCCATGAAAAACTCCAAAGCCAAGCGTTACACCATTGACAACAATGTCGGCGGATCCAACAACCTTTGCTGCGCTGTCATTGACTCCGATGTCGATGCCCACATTGTCCATCTTGGAACCATGGGTGTCTATGGATACGGAACCTCGGGAGGAGAAATTCCCGAGGGTTACATTGATGTCACCCTTCCAGGAGGACGCGAAGCCAACATTCTTCACCCTGCCTATCCAGGATCGGTCTACCACGCTACCAAGTGCCTCGATGCCATCCTCTGGCAATTCTACCAAAAGAACGATCAACTCCGCATCACCGACCTCCACCAAGGAATCGTCTGGGGAACCAACACCCCCCAAACCATTAAAGATGAACGTCTCATCAATCGTTTCGACTATGATGGAGACTACGGCACTGTCCTCAACCGTTTCCTTATGCAAGGTGCCATGGGAGTCCCCCTCACTGTTTACGGAACCGGCGGGCAAACCCGCGCCTTCATCCACATCACCGACACTGCCCGCTGCATTGAAATTGCAGTCAACAACCCCCCCAAGGCCGGTGAACGCGTTGAAATCTTTAATCAAATCGCCGAAACTCGCCGTGTCCGCGACGTTGCCAAACTCGTTGCCGATCAAACGGGTGTGGAAGTCAACCTCCTTCCCAATCCTCGACAGGAAGCTGCCGAAAATGAATTGGATGTGTCGAACAAAAAGTTTTGCAGTCTTGGATTAGACCCTATTACATTAGATGCTGCCTTGTTTGATGAGGTGACGGAGGTGGTGCAGAAGTACAAGCATAGGTGCAACCCGCAAAAGATTTTGCCGGCTAGTTTCTGGAATAAGAAGAGGGCAGAGGAGTGTGCTTCATTGGATCCCAACAGTGTGCAGATCAAAGCTGATTAATTGAGATGTGTGTTTTTTTCCATGCTGAATCAGTATGTAATTTGTACACACTGGGTTGGATTGATAAGAGTATCTTTATTAGTGATTGAATGAGAGGAAGTACAACGAGTGAGTGTTATTTTGCTATGAGATGGAATGGGATCCATTGATACATGTTGTGTAGATGGCTGTAGAACAAAGTGAAACAAAATTATAATGCACACCTGAATTTTGGGGATCAATTGGTAGTATGTCGTAAGAGTAAAATTCTACATCATGAAATGGAAATCTTTTTTATTGTATCTATCGTATCGTACTTCTTGATCGACAGGAGCTGATGTAATCATAGATGAATCATCATTTGCTATATCTTGTTGCAATAAAATGTTCCATGCTATTAGCAATTATTTGTTCACTCTATTCCATCACACGAGGGTCCAAGGACTTGCATCAAAACTATATATCTCCTTGTTGTGTAGGTACAGCCTGGCGTACCCCCAGCGGACAATTTTGTATTCAATTTTGCACATTCTAGACCCTTTTTAGAGGGACTTTTGAGGGTATGGTTGCATCCAACACCCACAATATGACTTTAAACAACTCTCATACCAATTTAAAATGAGTGTAATTTATAGCTCCACTGCCTTTTCCCATAGTCATGCCCCAGCTCCAAGATAGGCCACCGTGCCCACGTGCACATTCAGTTATTCCCTCCTAAGAACCCAGGAACAGATTTCTAAGCCACAAAACCCCCATGTAACAGATGAAGCCAACTCACATGTGAGTAACATAGAAGTGTGAGAATCATTGATTTTGACCTGTATTTTGATCTACAGCCTATGTTGTGCAGTGTATGAGACTTTTTTAACATTTGCAAAAGTATGCTGTATTTCAATGGGTGGCAGCACCACCACAATTGGTGCTCAAGGCTACATTTATGGGTGCTTTCCACACTTTAGCTCTGTATGAGTGATGTACATGGGTGGTAGTACCACCAACTAACATTTGGTAGCCTGTGGGTGTCGCACAAAGTGGGGTACCATCATAATCCTCCATGTTTTGTGTGGGATTAATGTAAGGTTAATGGATATTGTCTGTCACATGCCATCCGACATTCAAAGCAAAAATAGTTATGTTACCTTATATATAGTTAGTGCTACATGTGGGTCAAAAAAAATTGAAAATTATTGAAATTGCACCAAGAATGACCTAGTTCTAGCAAAAAAAACGTTCAAAAATTACAAAAAAAGCCCACATGACATGAACCCAGGACCGTGGCACCCTGAAAAAGGGTATGCCACTCAGCCACCGAGCTTGTCAAGATGGCTGAGTGGCATACCCCCCTTATAAAATAATATGTTTTTTGCTATGTAGGACCCAGTACTACTCGTACTGTAGGGTTTTTTTCCTGGGTAGTATAGCATACCCAGAAAATGCAGCACAACAAGGAGATAGGTAGTTAGCAAACAAAGTTGATACTTACGTTCGCCAGAAAATCTCCAAAAAATTTGGTATTATTTTGTGTAGAAGTACTGTAGTGTAGATACTAATACTACACCCCTATGTACGTCGATCACCGAAGCATGTGATGTTCTGGTGCAACAACTGTACACGGATAAGAAATCCACCGCATCCAAATCCAAGTTCTCCGAACGTATCATCTGACCTCAAATTGAGGATTTTCAATATTTTGCACACGAGCAATCCTCCAATCTCTCCACTGTGATTAGACGGTGTGCGAGCTTTGTTGGGATCGCAGTTCGCACTGTCAACAGTTTTAGCCTTGAACAGCATGGCACAGTGATAGTAGATGATAGTAATGTTCTCAATATGTTGTTTGAAGGGTGGAGAGGATCGGGATAACATTTCACAACATTGTCGGAAAATATCTTATTCCGCCGTGCAACAATGTGTGGTCATTGATTATCCAATTCACGATTGAAAGGAATTTACATTAGAATGACTTCCCGATGACTACCCATTAACTATAGGTATATGTCATTATGTCTGATATCACAAAAAATATGCCCAAACACTTATTAAGATAATATGTCTGACAATTTACAGATTTAAATTCTGATGCTTTTGGATTTTAATTTGATTTTATTACATAAGTATTACTGGTATTATACATTCATGAGCGTACGTAATCCTTTAATATCGGAATTGAATTTTGAAAAACATATATTGTAAATGATACTATCCTAAATTACAGAATTAATTACCACGCATCAGATATTATCACCTTTGTTCGGATAATTATTACCGCGGGTGGTCATTGGTCATTGAGAGGTTTCAGATGTCTCTTGAAATTTTGTTGAACATATTGACTACTAAGTCTTGGGCAAGGAGGGTGCAGCTTGGGAGTTCACCATGAGATTGTGGGTTGTGGTGGCTTTCTTGATGAGATAAAGTCCAAAGTCCCCATTCCTCCCGGGATACCAGTAGCAAAGTTGTATGGGAAGAGTCATTTTCATGCTATTTTCATTATTTCTAAATATAGGTACTACATAGTTGTATTTTATTGCAAGAACTTTCTTTAAATGACGAAAACATTGTGAAGTTAAATAGGAAAAATGTTTTAGCTGAAATATTATTTATGAATGTAATGAATGTATGAGAAAACACCAACAACACCAACAACACCAACACCACCAACAACACCAACAACACCAACTAAAATTGTAAAACAGCTCGAGCTGCTCGCTGCTGTTCAATTCGAGCTGAACGTAGTGAACGAGAGCTCTGTCAGCAAATTTTCAAAAAATG
>JALLAR010001153.1:0-10692 GCA_036939335.1 Conticribra guillardii
CCTGGAATTACCCGGAATTCCTTGGGTTCCCTTACTTTTTCACTGAGCCAGAAGGAACATTGTAAAAGTAATATGATTCCTAGCCCATCTATTCCCTCCCCATTATGTGGCTTGAAGTCTACATACAAGTGTTTAGAAATATTATCCAATACCAATACATACCCCCCATATCTAGATCTAGAGGATATCAAAAGGATTGATAATACAATCAAAAGCAATCATTTAAGTTCAAGAATGTTGGATTATGGTGTATGGTATAGCATATGGTATATGCCGCATGTAGCCAGCCTATCAAAAAGTTACTTCTATTCTTGTGGTAGAGCTATAAAAATGTTTGGTACACAGAATTTTCATGTGAGAAGAATATTTGGAGGCAGCTGGTATCTCTACCATGTATTGCACATCATTTAGATCCAATCACGTTAAATGGTTTCATTATTCTCAAATCAGCCCCATCTGCATAATCTGCAACTCATGGAGAGGATGATTTAAAAAGCATAAGCATAAGCATAAGCATAAGCATAAGCATAAGCATAAGCATAAGCATAGCATAAGAAAAGCTGGTGTGATACTTATGCATAGGTGGTGATAGTGGTAAGTGACATGGCAACCACCATACAAATTCAACATCCAATGATATTGCTTGAAACTATTGTCCAATATCATACTATCACGCTCTACGCACTACTCAAAATAACTGGCATCATTCAGATTAATTGTCTTACTACTACTGCGCACAAGCGCAAAAATTAATGACTGGCTAACCACAGGCCACATCATGGTCAGCAGTCTAACACAACAAACATCCAAATGTATCACAGTGGGTCACATCCAGTCCCGCGAGTCCTTGAGGATTTTTGCAAAGGGCAACATGGCTGACTTTGGAGAATGGGATTCACACAATCAGGAATCAAATTAGCACTGACAGATGTTGTCACTGCACACTGTAAACTGTAGACTCATGCTATAGGATTCATGGAGCTTAAGTTGTAGCATGGATTAAGAGTAGGTTGGCACAACTGCTTTCTTGGAACTAAGCTGGTACTATACCCTGCACTATATATGCCCGTCACTTTTGTACGGGGGTGTCCTATGTCCCCAGTTTACACAATCAGCAGAGCACTGGAAGATTCCGGATTTGTATTACTCCGAAGTTTTTGTTTCTTGGGGAGCTTGCGCAAGAATCTCCCAATTTCTGCTTGTGATAGATTGTGATAGATTGTGACAGAGTGTGATAGATTCTATCTATCACAATCTATCACATGGAGAAAAAAATGGTGCAAGCTCCAAATGAGATAAATATGGCAGATAAATTCAAATCGGAAATCTTCCTGGTTCCTCCACATGTAGCATAGGTGAGTACTAGGACATCAGGCTCAAAACTCAAAACTCAATGCTCCAAAGCTCACCCATTCATAGTCATAGACCATTAGCCCATAATCTTACTAATGACAATAGTTAACACGACCATGATGGCCTACCAGCCATCTTCAAGAACAGTTGTTATTGTGCCAAGAAAAAACCTTACAAACTATTCCCACCTTCTGTTTGAACTGTCCCAACTGAAAACTCAAAAAGGTTTGCGCTCTTCCGGAGTTCTGGGCATATTTCCCAACAAGATGAAACTTGAAAAGGATTCGCATTCATTTTCCAGGATTTTGAGCACATTTCCCAAGACTCCAATTGAAATTATACTAGAAGCCTGGATTTGCTTCATCAAGTTATTTTGCCTAGCAAAATTGACTTTTTGGGACACACAAGTCCTTTTCAGTTACAACCAGGTGATCTCTAGATTGGATCAAAGTCGCAGTCCCATCATTTCACCATACACATACAGTCACACATTATTTCTGAGCAACCCTCATCTAAAAGAAATTTAAACTGGGGGTGTGCTGCAATATCAAGAACAAGAATAGGGAATTATACTAAAATGGGCAGCTCATTGTTAAGCTGATGCGATCAATCTGAATCTGAAATATAAAAAACTTGAGTTTGTAAGTGATTTTAGATAGTGGATTCAACATAAGCTATCACAAAGGATTTTGCGTCATCATGCAAGTTCCAGGGTATACATATATATATAGACCAAGAGGTCTATGCGACAATTCTTTGTCAATCAATTTCAACTTCTTTTTCAGATAACAGTCATGAACTCAGCTCAACACACTGGGAAGTGTTTCAAGAATTGGGAAGGGGGCATTCTTTTAGAAGAGAAAGAAGAACAATGCTAAAGGACAAAACACACTTTTACATCATTCAATATATTAATCAAACTTTAATAAAATCAAACAATACACAAATAAAATTTCATCTTTCTATAATTCTATTAGGCAACTAAAAACAAACACAATGTCCATGAAATTTATGCAACCATTGCTGTTCTTGAAGACAATCATTATACATTGAGTTGTATTGTTTGGTCTTCAAATGACATTGCATTCGTCTTTCATCTCTACTCACTCCAATTGGACTCCAACATCAAAAAGACAATGGGATGGCAACACACAAATATGGGCAATAACAAGCAATGGAAAAATTGAGTCAATTCAACTAAAACACTAAGAAAGTACTAAACAGAGATAGAAATGCCATTAATTTAATCTGCCCGAAATACAAGAACAACAGCACAATTTGCCTTGCATCTTGTTGAACGAAATTTCATCATTATGAATTGTTTGGGGAGTTTTGTGTCATCGTTTGCGGTATAATTGCTATTATTCTTGATCGTGCTGTTGTTATGCTTTGTTGTTTGTTGCATGTAGTACTGCCCCTGCCACTGCTCTGCACCTGTTGCTATTTATTTTATGCCTCTGTTTGTATGTTGTCATATAAATTTTAACGCCAAGGATAGTTTTTGCAAACATGTAATGAATATCCGACCTCCAAGTGTTCTAGACGAGTTCTCTACTATATAGAAGTCCGTCGACGATCGACGAAGCATACTGCACAGCAATTTATGCTTTCGCCTTTTTTGGGCGTTTTTTAGGCCGCTCCGTCGGTTCAATCCAATCTTCCCCATTCTTCTGATGCGTTGCACCCTTATACTTCTTGTCCTTGTCCTTTTCATAGCACGATGGACATATGTCACTCTCATCCTCTGCCATAAAGTATGATTCTGCGACACAATCCACGTCACAGACATCACAGGTAATGGCCGCCGCCTCCGTCTCATCATCCTCCTCATCCCCCTCTTCATTGTTGGATTCAAAAACCGCATAGTATTTAGTCATTCGTTTCGTAATGGCCCATTTGCATTTAAACCCCACATGGAAAGTCACGGCATCTCCCGCATCAATCGTGACGGCGGGGGAGCCATCGTCGGGTGTGAGGGTGGCACTTCCCGCGAGAACGAGGACGCGTTCCTCCTTGGCGTATTTATAGGGGAATTTCTTGCGATTTTTGGAATCCCACTTGTGCCATTGTTTGGCTTCTGTTTTATAGGCGTCGGTTACGTCGGGGGCACGAGTGATGGTTATGAGAGCGTCCATTAGAAGATATGATGATGATGTCAAAATTCAGGACCGACGGAATGAAAAAAAATAATCACACAATGGCAAAAGAGCTTTCATTCCGACGGACGACGGAGAAACAAACATTCGAAATATATTATGGTACACCCATAAATCCAATTTTCTAAACAGTGAAGGAAGCATTGATTTGCACGGAAGCATTGATTAAAGCCAGCAAAATGACCATCATTCATCATCATTTACTAAAATGACACAAATTATTCACTCACAAAATAATAGGATGGAGTACCTACCCGGTTCAACATGAGCCCATTATTATTTCATTCAATAATATTGCCCATTCAAACAGTATGTTGTAGGATGGAGTACTACAATACAAGTATGTAAATCATTAGGTGGGAGTAGTCTTTGGGAGCTTCCTTTCTATTACTCCAGCAAAGGCGAACCAAGGCCTGTATTGTCTCTCGTCGCGAACCTGTCTCTAACATGATAAAGGCTCTAGGAAACGCCCAATAAGAAACCACAAAGTACAAGGCAGTATCTATCTAGGCAGTTCAAATCCTTCTATATATTGCCTTAGACATCTTGATATTCTGTTGGTCGTCGTTGTGGTAGTAAAAAAATACTCTATCGACCGACCATTATTTTCTATCATCATCTACCATACCTCTAGCTATCTCGTCTCTCTCTAGAGAGTATTGATAGTACGATGTGGACTGGCTCAGAAGAGAATCTTGGGCAATGTGTGGCTGTAGTAAGCATAATGTAGATGATATCAATTCTTGAATCAGAACAAGACACTACAAAAAATGACAACTATCCTTATCTATCGTTATTGTTAGTAGACCATCCACAAATAATTTCAAAAAAACACACCCAAGGCGCATGCAGTGGTCATTCTACTCGTGTTCACCCAGTCCTGGAAGCACAACATCTGTCATAATATTATGATGTACAAGCAAGGGACGTACTACGGAAGCAAGCGTTGTCGAAGGTTGTCGATGACAGAAAAATGCTTCTCCATTTCCATTTCCATCGACTCCACAACCACAACATCATCATCATCGCATCATCTTCACACAAAGCCGAGCGAGCCGAACCAAGCAACGCCATGAGACGTTAGAGAGCCGCCGAACCAAGACTTGCGCCGATCAACCTTGACACATCCTTTGCAATAGTATTGTAGCTGGCAGCAAGGTAGTGGGCACATACCTTCAACCTTCAACCTACAACACACACACACACACTCTCTCTCTCGTGGCTCTAGAGACGGCGACCAGAAGATAGACACCTCATCAAATAATCAAATAATCAAATCAAATCACATCACTGCAACAACAAACAGCAACAACGAACAACAATTAATCATGACGCTGCACAATTCCCTCACCCTCCTCAACAATCAAGATGACAACAAATCCTCCTATCCATCGTACGATCGACCCCCCTCTCCCCGCAGTCATCGCAGTCATCGCAGCGCCCAACACAACAACAACAACAATAACAACAACAACGATCGAGGCAGATCATCCAAACGTCGCTTCCCCTCCTTCCCCACTACAGATGGACAACGAAACCGTGCATCCCGATCGAAAGAACGACTCTCCTTCGGAAACATCATGGGACAGAATTTGAATTCCAAGGCCAAGAATATTGGTACGACGCTGAGACGCGTGGCGAGGAGTCGCAGTCGCAGTCCTGGTCGACACCGACATGCCGCTCGAGGCGATGATGATGATGGTGGTGGTGGTGCTGGTGGTAATCATCATCATCATCATATTATGGAGGATGATGACGTGAAACACGATCGACGCAAGGATCGCTTGTTTCAAAATTATTCCAAACGATTCGCTTCTTCCTCCTCCCGTGATGATGTTGTTGCGGTGCGATCCTCCTCCTCCTCTCCCAACAACGGAAATGCGAGCGATGACGACGACGACGACGACATTTCCGACTATTATCCCCCTCGTGGTCAGGATAGCGATCACGACGACCTCGACGACCGTATTAATGATGATGATGATGATGCACTGCGAAATAATGGCAAGAGGAGCGGTAGTAATCGATTGTTTCGTCCTTCCAATCCATTTGCTCCTCGTCAGCGCGGCAGCACCACTTCTCGCAATCGAGACACCAATCAATACACCAGCCATGACACCAATCATGACAACACCCGCTCCTCGCATCCATTCCTCCTCTCCTCCACCGCCACCCTCTCCCCCCGCGCCGACCTCTGGATGATCCTCTCCTTCACGTCCTGCGCCGCCGTCTCCTCCTTTGCCATGATTCGCGGCGGTTCCAATAATAACAACAATAACAACGGAGGAGGCACCTCCAATGATAAATTCGCATTGAGCGTCACCGCCATGACATTTGCATTCTCGTTACTCATGGCGATTGGTTTTCGATATGGACCCGGTCGCGATGCGCTGACGAGACGTATCGGGGATCGGAGGACGACGACGACGTTGAGGAGGAGTGGTGGTGGAGTTTGCGATTTGATTTCGCACGCGCTGTCGAGTTGGGATGTGACTCCGGAATTGGTCATTGTGGGTGTGCTTTCCTTGTTTTGGATGATTGCCATTCCAATCATTGCCAATGGGAGCACGGGCGCCGTTATTTCGAGCGGTGGAAGCGGTGGTGGTAATTACAATCCCAAGGAATTGGTATTGGCAGTGGTGGGTGCGGATATTTGGAATGCCAATTTGTTTTATGCCAGTTGGGCGAGTTGTGCGCTGGTGGTGTATTTGATGGTGGATTTGGTTACCTTGGGGCGTGGAGGACGGGGGGGAGTAGTGGTCAGTGGAAGAAGCATCATTGCCAACAACACCTTCTCCAAACGATGGATACTCCTCGTTCTCAATTCGATCGTCATTCTATCCTCTTCGGCGGTAACGTACACGGGGCCCATTTGCGAGGGAATGTTATCACAAACACAATATTGCCAACGTGCCATGATTGGCATCTTTGTCGGTGGATTCTTGCAAGGATTGGTGTGCCTCGCCGTGCCCATCCTGCATCGCCTTTCGAAAATGAGAAAGAAGGAAAAGAGCAGCCGTCGTCGCAATTCTCGCATTATCGATCACGGACTACTACAGCAGCAGCAGCAGCCTTCGTCGTCCTCAATGACCATTATCTCCATTCTCAAACGGAATCAAGTTTGTTTTGGATTGGCAATATTGTCGCTCTTGGTGCAAGCCATTAATGTCGGGTTGTTGACCTCTCCCACGGGGGGTGGACCCGCGACGCAATCGGGGACTGCGTACTTTAGTTCGTGGATTGGGTTTTTCTTGGCGTTCGAATTGTCGTTGCGGTATTTGGAATTGTTCACCACCGTGGGTGCCAGCGAGGGTGTTGGTGCAGGTATTGGTGCAGGTGCATGTGTTGGCAATCATGTCCGCGGTGCCAGTGTCCATGACATGGCGGCGCGATCGGTGGGATCCAGAAGCACTCAGAGTTCCACGACCCTCAAGAAATTACCACCCGCGGGTGTTTCCGTGGCGTCCACGGAAAGTTCCGATGACGAGGAACAACAAGGTCCCATTCATCAAATCATGGCACCGGATCATCAAGATGTAATGAGCAAAGCATCCATGTCCCACTACTTGGGGGGACCTGCCGCAGGTGGGGCCTTTTTGGATGCTCATGGCGGCATTGATGAACCCAGGGATCCGTACCCTGATTTTGTCTCTCTCAATCAAGGAACGAGTTTGGAACCGGAAGCGACATCCTATGCTGGGCATAGTTCTTCGAATAGCAAAGGAGCGAGTACGATGGATGCGAGTTGGCAGCCCTCGGGTTCCTCGGAGAGCAATCCTCCTTCGTTCGAGGGCAAGAATCCTGATGGAGTGTATAATCACCGAGCATCACTGCATTATCAAGAGGGTGCATTTTCGAATTCAGGCAGTGAACAGTCCAATCATGCTGATATGTATGGTGTGTTTGATTCGGCGCCTCCTTCCAGGGCGGAAAGCTTGGATTATGTCCAACCACCGTCTAATAATAATCCTCCTTCTTCCATTTCCAACAAGAAACATAACAATTCGCAACACTCCATGTTGTCGAATCTATCCCCCTTGGAAGAGGAAGAGATGAACGATTCGTCCCCGAGTGACCCCAATATTGTGAGCAGTAGCAATCGCTCCAAATCATCAGGACGCAGTGGCAGCCGTGGAAAATCGAGAAGAGGAGAAAATGTTGGCAAATCAGGAAACAGGCGCCCCACCAGCAGCAGTGGCAATCATAGAAACGATCCCGCATCCTCATCGGACAGTGGATCAGGTTCCAACCCTCCTCCCACCATATCGGACGGTGCAAGCTCCAAAGGCAGCATCTCCATGCCATCCAAACCCATGTCCCATGCAAGATCACGCGCCAGTAGCAAGAAACAAAATAATAGCAGTAGGGGAAGTGGTCCTCCACCTCCGCCCTTCCCTCAACAATCCAGTTATCATGTGAATGACTTGGATGAAACATCTCAGTATAGTGATTATGGGAATACTGCTCCCATGGCATCTATTCATACTAAACAGGGAAACTCGCTTGATACAGATACAGTAGTGTCTGATCCGACCATTGATCCACGTTTTGATCCTCCGGCTCCTACCGCCAGTACCTATTCTCAGAGCAAGAAGAGCAGCAGCAACAACAGCGGTGTAGGGTCGACAAGTTCCAACGAATACCATCGATCGAGCAGTGATGAAAATCCCTCCTCTGTTCCTGATAGCGAACATGTCGATGACATTGTCGCTGCTGCATTGGCATATGCAGAAAAGGCACACAGTGAAGTAGGATCTAATTCCATGTCGTATCAAAACATGGGCAATTCCTCCTTGGGGAAAAAGTCAAATGCATCCAAATCACCAGGAACGCATTCCCATCCTTCAGGAGTTGCTCGGCAAGAGGAAGTCCATGCTTCTGAATTTAACGAAGAAAGTATTCATAGCTTTTACAGTGGTCCCTCTGGAAGTGGGGAAGGTAATAAAAATGCCAATACTAATCCATCAATTGGTGGCTCTGATGTGAATGATCTTGTGGCCCAGGCACTCTCGCAAGTGGAAACTACACAACAAAGAAGATCGACACACCAGGCGCAGCCACCCATCCCTCGGCAGCGCTCCTTGTATCGAACGGATGCCAAGAGTGTGGGAAGCATGTACAGTGAAACAACAGATTATGAGAATGTGGATCAAGTTCAGCATTTTGATTGCTGATACTAATTATTGTTTACAGTTTGAAAGTGAGATAGTAAAGATTATAATAATTAACGTTACCAAACAATTCATTTTCTACATTATTTTATTGCTTGATTTTTTGAACTACTGATTTTGGTGGATGATATTTTGATCAATGAAGATTAAAGGCTGCAGAGTTGCCTTTCATTTGTGTGTTGAGTCAGAAGTTCTGACAGATTGAGTAGGCTCTCAAACACAACATACACGAGGGTTAGGAGTTGATGTCTGCCACTTTATATTCTGAGACTTGGGGAGAATACTTGAATACATGCAACCAAGTTGTGCACGATAAAGACATGTAGACATGCCAATTATTGAAAAATGTGAATGATTAGTTTAGATTGCATTTGTTTTACATATCAAGGTTACTACCATCTTAGATGAGGCACATGGAATATTTAGGGATATATCCTGAGGAATTCACAAAAAGACGAATCAAAGACAGATACAGACAATATGTAGATTTGGGTCTATTTCTAGTTCGGTCTAGATCTAGACACGCCGGTTCAAGATTCAAGCGATCCTTTTTTCTAGACAGTCCGATCCAGCTCGGCTGTTCTTTTGGTTTGCTGATATTCAGTGCATTCTCAGAACTTTGAATCCTGAATACATTTCAGGCCAACGAGAACAGGCAAATGCTCCTGATGCGCTAATTGAAACACCATAAATAGAATTTTAATGAATAAATGTATGCTATTCAATACTCAAATTATGCACAAATAGTTACGTAGTTGCAATGTATTCTTGAGAAATGGCACTAAAGTACGACGGAACAAGGCTTTTGTCCTTGCCATTCTTGTGCGAATACCCAATAATTGGTTTCAATTCGTCACCACCGAGCGCGAGCGTGACAAAATTCTAATGATCGGAAATAGAGTCCATCTCCACAGTATTGAAAACCATCCTAAACAGAGGAAGAGGGGTGCTTGAACTGGTGGGTCTAGTTACAGATCGCTTGAATTGGGCGTGTCTATGAATACAGATCGTGTGGATAAGTTTGTAAAAATAATGAAACGTCAGTAAAACAATCACTGGCGGGTCTAGAGATACAGAACGGATAGATCGGTGGGTCTAGAAATATAGATTATTTTAAAATCGGTGGGTCTAGAAATTGACCGAACTAGAAATTGTCCCAAATCTACATTTACCAAAACAGACCTCTAATACTGTGAGACTGTGTGTATTCTAGAGCATTTGCAACATGGACATACTCCCCTCCTTCTCCTTCAATTAATCTCAGGTGATTTGAAAAATCAGTATCCAATCTCAGAACAGAATCACAACTGAATTTGTGAGGTCATTTGGTGGTACACGCACATTATGTTATTACAATTACACGAGACGGATGTATATGTAATGCATATCCATCTCCAGGTGAAAGTGAAAAAATGAAAGCCAAGAAAAATAATATTAGAAGAGCTAAAAACACAACAACAATAATAATAGTTTTGCTATATCATAGAGATATATTGTTTAGATACTGCAAGAACTCATAATATTGCCCATAATAATAAGGATGTCAATGCTGCACACTTACAGATGGAGTTGCTGGTAAGGCATGATGCTAAAAAATACACACCAAACCAACACTGACACCAGCACCCAATACCAATTCCACAACTCACACCCACAAAAATAATATTATCTTGATTCGTGATATTACTTGGTTTTGATGCAACAAAATATCAAAATCTGAATCTTATTATTTCTCCAACAAGTTATTACTCTCATGGAAGAGATTAGAATGACATTGTGAAAAAACGATTCGGGGAAATCTTTGTGGAAGCGAAGAGTACTCTACATAATATTATCATCCATGGTGTTCGGTCTAGATCTAGACCCGCCGGTTCAAGATTCAAGCGATCCTTTTTTCTAGACAGTCCGATCCAAGCGATCCATTTTCAGGCTCGGCTGTTCTTTTGGTTTGCTGATAGATGGGTTTCCATCCTGAGTGGACAGTACTTCTACGTAGACGTCCAAAAACTTCT
>JALLAR010001154.1:0-10686 GCA_036939335.1 Conticribra guillardii
TACTCAGTTTTCAAATTTCTTGTTAATGGCTGACTCGCGCGATAATTGCATAAAATAACAGAATCGAGAAACTAACGGACGCAAATTTTGATACAAAAAGCTCCTAGAACTTTATATCATATAAATATCTACAGATACGTAAATATATCTACGTCGAGGAGTAGATCCAGAATTCGCCAAAAAATAGTCAAATATCGCCTTAGCGGCTCTTGTGACATACTACTTATCGTACCTAGAGAGGGGTAGCTAGAGAGTAGCTTTTTATTTTGGATTTCTTGTGCCTTGTAGTATGGAGCGGGGACATGCTCTTCATTAAGTAGTAGAGATTGATGTCATTCTTTTTCTAGGGACACTTTCCTATGGTACTCCTACTAGGGAGTGCGAATACCACTAAATCATCTGTCTGTAGAGCTACTATCGTACTCTCTTTAGATAGAGAGCTAGCACAAATAAATCTTATGCATTTCCTAAAAAAATAATCATATTATTATCATTATGGAGTAGTAGTAGATACCTCTCTAGCTAGATATTTGAGTATCTTCTCCAAAAAATCTAATGGAATCGAAAACTTATGAAATTGAATCCCATTCGGTAATGAAGAATGGAGAGATAAAAGTATCTCTAGATAGTAGTAGTACATGAATGGGCGCATGAAATGACATACGTCGACCCAAACCTTCTGTCTGTACTCTAGGACAGAGGGTGTGACATTGCACCGCCTTCTTCAATGCTAATTTTGGGATTGCCATTGGTAAGACATTTGCATACACATCTTACATAGTACTATGTATCTACTCCTATTTCATACTACGATACTTATCTATTCTACTACCTAAAAGTGCGACATCGCATTGTTGTCTATTGCCCACTAACGCTACAGCCACCTACTTCTCCTTCGCCCGACTCCGAACATGGTTCCACCACGATGGATTTTTTTTCTCCCGCCAATCATTTTTTTTTGGAGACACATCTCTTTGTACCGAGCGTTTTCACTTTTTATTTTAGTGCCGTTAAATTCACATAAATATCCTTCAAAAATAATTAAAAAGAGTTGTACTACAACATCATACCACCATACCACAATATTATTGAACGAAACAATGAGGTTTCAACTCTTTGTCGTGGCCTCTGCGGCATCCTCTCTCACCGCAGTGACTGCGGCATTGGCATCGGCTGTGACATCCAGCATTATCGCCAATAACGAGGCCCTCGATACAATCGACATGGCCGCCGCTGTCGATGCCTCCACCATGGCTTCGGTGGCAGCCGCTGTCGGCGTGGATGAGACTCTGGAGGAAATAATTGCTAATGATGCGTTTGTCAATGTTGATTCGAATAATATTGGCATTGACGGTCATTTTGATGCGTCGTTGGCGCCAAGGAGAGTGTTACTGTCGAATAACGAGGTGAGTCTCGTTTTGGGTTTTACATTGGGCGGTTTCGTTCGCCCGTTTTTAATGACATGTATTTTCGCTTTCGTTTGAAATAAATAATGGATATTGAATTTTGTTTGTCGTTGTCATGATGTAATGTTGCTCACGTCTATCATTTCTTTATTTCGTATTCATAAATACTTCTTCATTTTTTATGTAATAATCCAGAATCTATCCGACATTGTCAAAAGCAACCAACACATAGAATTCGAAATTGAAGCCGTCATAATTGACGACGACGCCACCGCTGCTGCGAATTCCAACCTCGAATCATCCACCAATCTACGAAGAATCCAAAACACTCCAAGCAACAACAACAACATCCGATCCTCCGTAGTATCCTCCACCTTTCTCCACGTCTCTCAAATATCAATGCCCATCACCTCTCAAACCACCTTCGCCTTCCGCCCGGGCCGCATATTCAACAAATCCACCATCGTCCAACACACGACCGTACTGGCATCCAACCCCTCCGAAAAACGAGCCGGCGTCACCACCCTCTTATCCATCAATACCTCTTCGGGAAAGGTCAAGGGATTGCAGCGCGGTCAGGGTGGGATTGTGAGGCAGGTTTCGATGCAGACGGATGGGAGTGGGTTGCAGTTGAGGAAATCGAGTAGTAGGAGTCGTCGCTCGGTGAATGGTGGGGAGCAGCAGAGGAATTTTACTTGTGGGGTGGCGCATCGGCATGAGGAGGAGGGGTTGTTTCATCGGCATCTTTTGGGAGATGATGGACATCATCATCATCATGAGCATGATCATGAACATGAACATGAACACGATGTTCACACGGAAATGGATGACGAACTAGAAGAAGAAATTGGAGGAGACAACAGAATATTGAGTGGAATATTTGATACACGTGAGTGCATGATTTGATTTGTGCTATTTATATACTATTTTTACACCCGAAACTTACCCTTTCTTATATAATGCAACCTGTTCTTCCATTATTAATCAACAGCCACAAGCAACAACAACGACACCCCTCTAAAGACAACATTTCAAATCAACATAATCATTGACATTGATGCCGAATTCATCAGAAAACAAGGAGGTCCCGGTCCCGCAGTCGAATACATCAACTTTCTCGTCAGTGCCGCCAATGTCATTTTCGAAAACGAATTAGATGCCCATTTGAACATTATTCACATTGAAGAAACAACCATATTTGACAATCTCGGTGCCTTGCGCGATGGACTGCGCACCATGAGGGAAACGCATGCGAGCAAATATGAATCCATGGGGGGAGCGGATGGGTCGAGCGTCATTAATTTACGGCATGCGTTATTAGGTCGTGATTTGGGAGGCGGCATTGCTTTTATTGACACTATTTGCGATTCGAGTTATGGGTTTGGATTGAGTTCTGGTTTGGTGGGGACTATCGGGGATTTGGATGAGGATGCCATGTATGATGTTTTTATGTTTTCTCATGAAGTTGGTCATAGTTTAGGTTCTGGTACGTGTGAATCTTGTATGTGATTCTTGAATGATCCATGCATGTATTTCACTTTGTTTGCATGCGGCTACTATCTACGTGATCAGACTAACATCCATTTCTGTGTCAATGTACTACGTGAATCCTTTATTTCAAAAAAAATTAGATCATACATTTGAATACACAACACCCATTGATACATGTCAAATAAATAGTTGCCCAGAAGCATTGCCACTTCGAAATTCGGCAACGATAATGTCCTACTGCAACTTTTGCAGTGGTGGATTATCAAACATTGCTCTCACTCTTGGTGGAATATGGGATAAAGCTCGACCAAACAAGCAGTTCCTGTCTTCGTGGAAAGTGGCTCCCGAAATAGCAGGTTCTTCAGTTAGCAAGAATCCAAAACGAGTATCCCACAAGATTTGGTCAATTCTCAATTCAAAAGGGGAATGCATCCGACCTCCACCTCCGACTTCCAAGCCGACGTTTGCTCCCACACAGAGACCAACTACTGCACGGCCGACGTCCAAGCCGACGTTTGCTCCAACACAGAGACCAACTACTGCAATACCGACACGATATCCTACACGTGTGCCAACATCAAAGCCAACCACAAGTGCACCAACCACTTCTTTTCCTCCTACGCCCCTGCCAACTGCTTCCAAGAAACCATCTCCGGCGCCAACTAAGACACCCATTGTGTCTCCAACCGTGAGACCAACAATTGCACCCCCTACCTGGGTGACATCCATGGTGGAAGCAGACACTTTGTGCACTTCCAATTGTTTCATTGCACCGGGAATAATGTTTGATGTCGGCCTGGAAGCCAACAGTAAACAGGACAGTATAATGGTGACATCTGTAAGCTTTGAGCATACAAATCCTTCCGTTCCTGGCGCCACCATGGATATTTACGCATCCATGACTGGATCATACATTGGAAGCGAGAAGTCACCTCTAGATTGGGTAAAAGTTGGTACAGTCACTGTTCCCAATACGGCATTTGAATTTGAAGAAATTATTCTCAGTTATCCAATTCCAGTGGCAAGAGGTGAAAAAAGAGGTTTTTACTTGGTTTCTAGTTCCGAAAGCGTGGTGCTTGTTGTTGGAAGTGGTGGCAACTATCAAATAACGGATGATCATGGAGTGAAGCTTGGAAGTGGAAGCGCAAGTGTAACAACATTTGGAGGAATACTCGAAAATTATTCATGGGGTGGCAAAGTGGGTTACAAATATTCGAATATTGGTTTGTAGACATTGCACATACAATACAATATTGTATCAAATAAAAGCTAGCAGCATTACCTACAAAATCCCGAGTATTAATAATACTAAAAAGAGGACACAGCTATCAGTAACACATTCATTCCAAGAAGCTAGAAATAATATTTAGCACAACCGCTAAGACTTTTCGAAATGCCTTCAGTGGTCATGCTAAGTTAATATTCTATCTAGCACCATACAAATGAAGGAAAACAAAAATAAAAAAGGTTTAACAGAGATAGTAGTATCGGGCAAGTTTCTTGTTTATCATGAGATTTTTGACTTAATTATTGTTATAATTATTTTCCTTCCAAAATAGAAATAATCCCGGCCAATACGTATCATAATATTTTCCGTCCCTGTATCTGACGTTAGACTGCTCTGAAACCTCTAATGAATTTATGGACGGCCCTCTTCAATCCACTGCATTTTGTCTTTAACTCCAGTGCATCACACACGACAAGCAAAATGCTAAATTTGATTTCTATGATTGATGCTCGTGCATTGGTTCTTGCATATCAGGAGTAATCATTGGACCCGTACTATCGCTAATGTAACTCAAGACAGTGGAACCAAGCATACATTCCGGCAGTTCGCAGTCGGTATGACCTTCAATGGTGAATCCAACTTCCAGTTGCATGTTTTTGAACTTTGGAATGATGGAAACAAATCCTAAAATGACAAAAGATGCATGGAATAAACATGTGTTTGTTGTGTGAGAATTTGTGCTATAATTGCATGACATTGAAAGCCAACCTAAATCATAGTTTCAATAAAAAGAGCCAACATTTCAACTGTCATTGAAATTTACCTTTTTTTGCCATGAACGCCCAATTGTGAACTGTTTGCAACCCAATGATCAATAATTGTAAATGGCACAGCCATTATCGAGAAGTATAATAGTTAGCAATATCTCTTTCAAGCAAATTCAATAATTACCAGGTGCTGTAACATAATAGTAGTACAAACAAGCAAACAACCATCTCACCATTGGCAGTCATCTCCAAATAGCTCACATCCCCATGAAACCCACTACAAACCCTACCACTCTCGGTAATCAACACCGGCTTGCCATTGTACGGCTTCAACAATCCTAAATTATGTTTCTCAATGTCACGAACGAGGGCCATGCATTTGAACCGAGATCGCATTTTGGAATTGGATTGGCATTCGGAGCACCATTTGGCAAAGAGTTGGGTGGCGGGTGTGATGGGGATGCGGCCGGATATTTCATCGAGGAATCGTTGGGAGGGTCGGAGGTAGTAGATGCACTGTAGTGGTGCATTAGGTTATAATAATAATATCATGTCGAAGGAAAGAATGTGATAAAATGTTGTAGGGTAGCATGGCATTGGCAAATGTTGTTTGAATTAGGAAACGACGAATCAACGGAAGGAAAAATATGTATCGCTGGTCACTCCATTGATTCTTTTTTGCAATCAATACAATCCCATAATGATCAAGATTCGCAACTATAGTAGATCAATACAGCAAAACATATTGTACATACCTCGCCCCCAGGTCCATCATCTTTTTGTTTAAACATATTCGGTGGTTCATATGGCAACATGAAATGCACCACCAATACGTCTGGAATCTTTGTCCCCTTTAGTTCTGGAAAAGACATGTTCTCATTTGCGTCATCCTCACCATCCACTTCACCATTGGCCTCATTTTTTTCACCCTCACCCATCTTCTTCTTCTTATCCATTACCGGCAAGGGCATAATCCTCGTAGCACCCCCCACACTCCTCCTCTCACTCCTATAAAATCTAACGGAATAAACCTCATACAAACTATTCCCACTATTCTCCTTCTTTCCATTCTTTGGATAATTGGGCCCCACGCGCACTTTGAATTCGGTGCCAGAGACGGGAGTCCATGATGGATGGGTGGTGGGGGCGGTGGATTCGGGTCCTGCGTGGAGGGGGAGGGTGCATTGATGGGCGAAGAGGGTGCGGGCCGGTCCAAAGTTGGTGAGGGGGGTGGGTGTTGTTGGATTATTGCTGTTGTTGTCGTTGTTGTTGCCGTTGTTGTTCTCGTCGTTTTCATTGCTTTGGTCGCCACTTTCTCCACTGCCCGAATCGTCTTTTCCACTCTTGTCATTCCCACTACCATCATTGCCGCTGTTATTCCTATTGCTATTACCACTGGTATCCTTTTCTTTTTTACCACCCTTGAGAAATGATCCAAATTTTGATTTTTTGCCCCCCTCCTTTTCTCCTCCGGCACTTGCTTCTTCTTCTTCTTCTTGATAATTATTATTATTTGCCTCCGCTGTTGCTTCTGTGGATGACTCTTGGCATTTGCCAATGGTACCACTGCTGGTCTTTTTCGTAGCAGTAGTACCACCACCATGTTTGACAACGTAATCGGTACTCCCCACGGAATACATGCTGACATTACTATTTCCTTCTATGTCTCTGTTATTTTCCGTGGCCTTGTCGTTACCATCATCATCATCATCATCAACAACATGATGATCTGCATGATTATGCTGTTTTTTGGTAAAGTTGCGAATGGTTCCATTTGATCCATTGGTTCCATCATCATCAGCATGATCATGATCATGGTCGTTGTCAAGATTGATTTGTATGCACTCTGAATTGTCCTCATCGGGCATTATGGAAAGGTGCATCATGGATCGCTTAGTCTTCCTCATCAAGGCATCATCCTCATTATTTGTCGAAGTCGTTGCAATGTTAGAGACTGCGGAGACAGAGGATGTGCTGGTGGAAGAGGTGGAAGCAGAGGATGCGGACGAGGAGGAGGTTCTCGAAGAAGACATCGAAGCAGTATTACCACTCTTGCGTGAAAATAAATGAGGAATGCTGCGATGTTGTTTAGTGCTGCTATTATTCTTCGTTGTTTCGACGACGGCGTTCGTCTTTTTGGGGATGTTGTTGTTTCTATTGTTGCAATTGCCGGTGCTGTTGTTGGTGTCCGTTCCTTCCACGGAAATGTTCGCGGTATTGGCTGCTGATTTGCGCATCATTAAAATTCGAGTTGCCCCCATGATTATGGTTGCGTGATGATTCTGATTTTGTTTATTTATTATTTCACGAGTATTTATTATTTTTGTTGAGGTGACAGGTTCTTTTTGTCGAAAAGCGGTCAAGAGACGGACGCGAGGAGAAACGAATCTCAAAGGTAGATCGATGGGGATGGGAATGGGGTGTTCCTAAATAATAATAATAATAACAACTCTATTACTAATTTGATTGCCATTGTGAAACGGCGACACGATGAACAAAACGACGCCGTGTGCGTGGTCATGCATGGGGGAGTCAATCTTGTCCACTCATCATGCATGGCCTGCTCTCTAATTTTTTTTTTCGGCCAATGGCGATCCAAACTCCAACCAATCGCGCCAGCCCAGCAAATGTATTATTTATTAGCATGGGATATTAATACTAAACAAAGTATGTATGATTAATACGACCATTACCGGATCTTTATAATTTATACAGCCGAGGACGAGTGACGGACAGACGGTTATAGTCAACCGCAAACCGCACAATAAAAATAATAATCTCTGCTCGCCGCCGACAAAATGAAGACAAAAACAAGGCACATCAACTCTCACGCACATCATGAATCATGACATGCAACGAAGAGATCAGCATCTATCTATGGACCATGGCAATGCAACAACAGTATTGTAGTAGATATAGTACGATATCATCATCATCACTCTCCAGAAGAAGAATACATAATATTTTTGCGCAAACATAATAAATCAAAACCACGATAGTATCTCACGAATCATTAGGATGAAGCCATCCCTTGCCATTATGATGATGATGATAATATCGTCGCTACACACAAAACCATCGGCCGTGGTATCCGCCTTTTCGCATTCGATTGGGAATAATGTTGTTAGTAGCAGTAGCAGTAGACGTGCACCAGTGGCGACTCTCGGTTCGAGGAGTCACGTGCAACGATCGTACTATGGTAGTAGGGTGCATCGTGGCGTGCGTTGTTTTTCCACTGCTGATGGCAGCGGTGATGGTAGCATTATCCCATCCGAAGAATCCAAGACAGAAGAAGAAGCAGCAGTTCAAAAATACTCTTCCTCCTCCTCTTCTCGAAAAAGCAGTCGTCGCCAGGCACCACCACCGCCGGGACCACCGCCGGATCCATCCACCTTTCCATCATGGTCCTATGAACCGCGCGATTTTTTCAATTTTGAAATAGTCTACGAATCGAAGAAAAGTTTGGCTCGTGTTGGTAGGATTCATACGGTAAGATATTTATTATGATTGTTTCGTTGTTTATTTATTTATTTTGTTTGTATATTTGTTTTGCTTTGTTGTTGCAGTAATATTTTGCAATTTATTTTTTGTTTTCTTTTATAATTTAATTTGTTTGTTTTTTTTACGGAACCTCATTTTTGTTTATTCCATCAACCGCATATTACATCACTTGCAAAAAAAAATGCATTATTTTTTATTTGCTACTATTGATATTATTTTACAATATCCATCCCTAAATAATAATAGCCACATGGTGTAATTGATACGGTGCGTCAACAATTCAAAACTCTTCAGTCATCTGTAGCAGTGCTGTTTTCTTTTTATCACGATTCAACCAATGTGATGCAATACGTGATCCCTTTGCTAACAAAAATTTACTACTACTCAATCATTGCTACATTATTGTATTCATAAATCACGACCATGCTCATGAAATCATCATATTTCCATTGCTCCAAACTGCAATTTTATGACTATCCTCTTCGCCACCAATGAAAAACAATACAACAACAGCCAGGATACGTTGCAGTAGCCACAAACGCAGCCCTCAAAGGAGTAGACTTCCGCGATGCCGACGCCGCCAACCAACAATTAATCTTTTGCAACACATACCATCTACTACTCCAACCGGGAACCGAGGTAGTGGAAGGAGCCGGAGGATTGCACAAATTTATCAATCGCCCGAATGGTCCTCTCATTACGGATTCGGGTGGGTTTCAAGTGTTTAGTTTGGCGTATGGATCGGTGCATGAGGAGTTGAGTACGGGAGGGGAGTTGAAACGGGCGAGTACCAAAGGAAAAAAACGGAGCAGCGATGGTGGTGATGATGCATCATCATCTTCAACCACACCGTCGGTCAAGGTCAACGAGGAGGGAGCCATCTTTCGCTCGTATCGCGATGGAAGAAAATTCTTATTGACTCCCGAAAGTACGGTCCAGGCTCAAAAATCATTTGGTGCCGATATCATTATCCCATTGGATGAATTGCCTCCCTATCATATTGATCCACAGGTATTGGCCGATTCCGTTGAAAGGACGCATCGATGGGAGGCACGGAGTTTGAAGGAACATTTAAGTAATGTCAAGGAGCAAGCCATGTATTGCGTTATTCATGGTGGGTTGGATAGGGATTTACGAAAGAAGAGCATGGAGTATTTGACATCGTTGCCGTTTGATGGATATGCCATTGGAGGAAGTTTAGGGAAGAATGGCGGGGAGTTGATGGAACTGTTGGAATGGATGATGCCCATGATAAATAACAATGAGGATGGCAATGGTGGTGGCAGTGCTGTGGATCGACGTAGCAAACCGAGGCATTTGTTGGGAATTGCAGATGAGCCATCTATACTTGGAGCTGTGAAGAATGGAATTGATACAATGGATTCGTGTTATCCTACGAGATTGAGTAGACATGGTACATTATTGTCAAGAGAAGGGAAAGTACACATTAAGAGTGGACGGTATTCTCGACAGTATGGTGTGCCTATTGATCCAGAGTGTGAGTGTTCGACATGCAAGAATTACGATCGTCCGTATTTGTGGCATTTGTATAAAGCAAAGGTGAGTGAAAAAGAATTAGCCAATCTGATCTGTCTGTTTTGTGGAGTAATGAAAACTTATCCACAAAAATAATGCGATATCATTTATATGTGTCCTTTTTTTGATACAGGAGCCAGTCTTTATGCAACTTGCAACAATACACAACATCCATTACATGAATGACTTGATGAAGACGCAGCGACAGCTCATTCTTGATGGCAAAATATAAATTATGACTTTCAATTGAGAATTGGAGTGAGGTGGTACCATTATTGGGAGCAGGTTGTAAAGGATTTCCAGCCGTGGCAGCTTTGGATGTTGCCGCTCTATGGAAAGTATGCGTTAGAAATAATGAACGGGTAACATCAAACTTAATGAAATAGAGATTGCGTCTGGATTACTTGAAAAGATGATGTGGAGGCATCGTCGTTCAAAATCGGACAGAGTCTTACTTCTATTTGAGATGACGGATCCCAATAGGCAGTCATTTTGCTGCAATGAAATATGAAATATCATAATGACGAAATTAAATTATTACACTAGTAGCTACTATGCAGTAACATGGCATTAATAACTAGATTCTTCTAAGTTGATGCATCTAATTTCTAACCTCTGAACCCTCTTAACTTAAAAGTTCGTAAGTTTTCAATACTATTTTCATATTAATAAAAAAGTGGTATTGTACAGTGGTCTCTGACGAACTATACCACCCCCTGGTATAATTTTTTCAGCTAGTCGAACTGTCAGGGTGGTA
>JALLAR010001155.1:0-11311 GCA_036939335.1 Conticribra guillardii
TCTACCTTTTAATTAATTTATCTACGTGAAACACAAATTCTAAGATAATCCCACATCGCAGGCATGCATTTTCGGGGCGGGCATCGGAGGCTTATTCATCAATGCTCGGAAGCGTCATCCCGATCGACATATTCGTGATACTAAGGGAGTGCCTTCTGAGGGCGGTGCGGGCAAAATCGTCCCGTATGAAAAGGACAAGTCTCATTCAGAAATTGAAGCCGATCGCAAGTTGTATCTTCAAGGGGGTGATGGCCATCATATGTTTTATACTCGTCCTATCATTGATTATGATTTGATTTTATTCATGGCACCCATGGAGCTTGCAGGGGCAGTGCTCGGGGTTACCATTCAGCGCTTGCTTCCGGATTGGTTGTTTTTGTCCTTTGCAGCAGTGGTACTCGGATTCACCTGTTACAAAACCTTCATGAAGGTATGTAGGTCTTTTTTTGTGAGACCTCTGTATTTGATTGCCCCGTGCACTCACGTAGACAATTATGCCATTTCGTCAGTTCAAAAACTTGCATAGACTGGAAAAAGAACATCTCGCAGACATTGCCAACAAAAACAGAGCAAGACATGTGGAAGAAAAGAAAGAAGATTCCGATGGCAATGGCATTCTTGTCAGTGATGATGGTTCTGTCTCGATAATTCATGAACAACTTTGGCCCGCTGTATTAAGTTACGACGAAGGTGACAGTGAAATCGAGGATTTTTCTCGCCATCCTGACCCCAAGGCAGATTTAGATGATCCACAGGAGCTTGAGACTCGCAGGCAACTTCTACAAGATGATTCCATTCAGTTTCCGAAGTGGAAGATTGCCTTCCTTTTGTTGTTGTGGATGGGTCTTTCCCTTATTTATCTGCTGAAGGGAGACAAAGGTGCTGTATCCCTTATCGGCGTTACATGTCTAGATCCGTCATTTTACGTCCTTGTGGCTTCTCAATTCCTCTGGACGATTGGGTTTGCAATAGTCTTTGCGCGAAAGGCTATCAAGCGAACTGAAGCTCGAAAGGCTGTTCATTATCCATACAATGAGGCTGACATTTTGGTAAGTTGGTTTTCAAGTTAGAGTCCTTTCTGATTCGATCTATGCGGGGAACGTGGTAGATTTAATCTCACTCTCTTTTGTGATGCACATATGCACAGTGGGACTCAAAGTCAGTTCGAGACTTCATTTTAGCAGCATTTGGCGGTGGATTTATCGCAGGAGTCATAGGCATTTCTTCTGGGTATTTCACTGGCCCATTTATGGTGTATTATGGGATTCATCCATCTGTGGCAACTGCTACGTGCGCGACAAAGATGATGTTTACAAGCAGCAGTGTTGCGCTTTTGTTCGTCTTGGGCGGACTCGTGCCCTGGGAATATGCATTGTGCTTTTTCTTCGTGTGTATCTGCAGAGCGGTCTACGGCAAGACAGTAGTCGATCACTATGTGAAGAAGACGGGAATGGCAAGTATTCTTGTATGCGTTCTCGCATGTGTCATTGGGCTTTCTACAGTTAGCATCATCGCAATCCTTTTCGTCAATTTGGAAAAAGCGAACTGGTGTGTGGATGGCTTTAAACCGTTCTGCTCTGCCGGCCACACCAGCCTCGGCGCTGATTGCCCTGCAGATTAGAATTGCAGGATACATTTATGTAGTATTTGACTGGAGATTTGTTTGTGCTTGGGCTGCAGACTTGGAATTCTTTGGGAGTTACGATTTTCATGTATTTTCATTTGACTGTTTTTGTTGGGCTTTGGTGCTAGGTATTCTTAGGTTTAGGATGAGGCTATGAACATGTTTTAAAGAAATCGTGGTTTAGTCTTACTTGTCTCATTTGTAGTAAATGATATTGATCTACCTACTTCTTCAACCATCTCTGAATCTTTATTGCAACGAACTTAAATTACTATCTAATTGAATTTTGTTTTGTTCTAATGTTTGGTCATAAAACTCTTCCAGTTTCGCAATCCAACCTAAACAAAAACACACGGCAGCTTCATTGCAATATTTCAATACACGAAAATAGGGTTTGTCACTGTCATAATCCTCTCATCACTCTTCAAAGCCTCTCACAGAGGCTTACTCAATGTGTTGAGATGATATAAACTTAGTTACTAATATGCTAAAAATGTCCTAAGTATTTTTATGAGTATGAAAATGTTAGGACCAAAAAACTAGGGATCATCTTGGTGGCAAGTTTGTTGCCATCAGCAATGTGATGTAGTTTGTGGCAAGGCGTCGTCATCATGTGTATTGTGCGCCAGCCTCTCCAATGTGCCGCACCAGCCTATGCTGCTGGTGCGGCTGGCGTGCATAGTACTCGGGTATGTTCCCGTATGGCACGTAGGATTGGTAGGGGGTTCTTCCGTAAGTAAGGATCCCCTATCTTTCCAACACACCCTCTCCGAGTACTAGGCACTTCTCACGTGCAAGGAATAAGGAATCGAGGTGAATTCTTGGTGTGTACATAGTATGGGCGGGCATGTCTGTGGCCTGCTGCTGTGTGATCAGCCATGTTCTCTTGTCCCAGCTGATGGATGAATTTAAACATCCGTTGGGCTTCTTGATCCAGAAGCCAAAAATATCTCATTTCCATCGCTCGTGATCGTTTTCGTTTGATCGTGTTGTTGCATATGTCAACGGCCGTTGTCGTTGTGTTGTCGACATGGATTGGGGTGGGCGGTTGAGGGTGTCCTAATTCAGTTAAGGTGAGTCGCATTATCTTTAATTTTCGCGCTGTGAGGAATAGCTCTCCTAGTTCGGCCTCTGCTGCAGATGCTGCAACAGATTTTAACACTTTGCACATGATGTCAATGGCTCCGTTGAGGCGAATGGGGTGGTCATCTCATGGGAGTGAGCCAAGGAAAAAATATCCCCCTGCTCTGCTGCGAGCTTTGGGGGCGGTGAGGTAGGAGGCATCGCTGTGTGCCTGGAGGATCATAGTATCGGATGGCGGCGTTTGGGTGCGTTGCCATGTAGTCGAGGAATTGTTTTGCTCGAGCTACTGTTGTTTCTGTTGGCGCTGTTTGTTGGTTGGCTAGTTCATTTAAAGTCATGCAAATTGTTCCGTTGACGGCCTGGCCATAGTAGAGGAAGCTTCCAATGATTTGTTGCATTAATGTTTTTGCTTTGTCATCGATGCGAGGGCTGTCGTCGAGGGGAGTTGGTTGTTGGGATTGCAGTCTTGTGGTTTGGATGGGCGGCTGTGTCCATATTTTTCCAATTGTTTTTCGACAAAAATGGGCATAGTGAGGTCGACCGTTCGGTTGATGTAGTCCCATGTTAGTTGTATGCCGCAATATAAACCACCTGTTTTGTCAACTTCTACTTGATATTCTTCTCTTAATGCTGCTAACAAATGTCCTTTGTGTTTATCGCCCACTGTTTTTATTCGAAAATCATCGACCATGAGTGTGAACGAGATGGGACGGGTGACATGTTTCCAAAGTCCCAGGGTGTGTAGGAGTTCATAGTAGCCGTGTTTGACAAGTCACTTCTTCAAGAGTTTGTTGGTGAGGATACCGGCCTGTGGTAAGCCATACATGTCTTTTTGTATTTGCATGTATACCATACCATTGACACATTTTTCACGGAGCTTGTATTGTTGTATTATTTCTTCAGGAATTAATTTTATTGGCATGCGCATGTATTCATGGCGGTCAAGAGGCGTTTCGAGGTAAAAGTTTTTGACGTCTGCTGTTACATATTTTGCATTGGGAGTGATGAGGACGCTGTTTAACATGATTTTTGTTGTTGTTAAATCTGCAGTTCTGGGGGTGAGCTCCCCTGGATAGTTGATAAGGTTGCCACCCACTGTTATTTGTACCCGATTGGGATCTTCTTTTGGGGGGCGATAGTCGACACATATTTTTGCATAGGTGACGGTGCGTTGTTTTTATTTCATCTAAGGTGAGGAATTTTATTGTGTTGGTACCTTTTGTGTCTCCGAATCCTTGTGCTAATGGTCCAAGTTCTTTGCACATTGCTTTGGTCCACATGTCTCTTAATAGTGGTTTTGCGATTAGTTGTTGGTATTTGTTGATTGTTCGTTTTGTGATGGGATGTTTTACTCCCATGCATATTTCTTCTAACTCAATTTCAGGTGAGAATATGATTTGTTCGTGTTGCAATTTTTGTGGTGTGTAATGTGGTGTGATTATGTTTATTGCTAACCCCAAAACTTTGTACATCGCTTCTTGGCTGATGAATGCTGGGCCCTTTGGGGATCAAAATTTGTTTGGATTGAGGCGCGCCGATCGTCTGGGAGGCGGTTCTTCATCTTGGGTGATGGGCATCATTGGTGTTATTGAAGACGTCGTTGCCAATGGTGTGGTCTCTAAATCCAATGGGTTGACCTATAAAAACAGTACTGTTGGCAAGGGCAAGAATAGCCGGAAGGAATTTGGGCGCTAGTAGATCGTCAAGTGAGACAGAGAGGGATTTTTGCGGGTAAATAGAAGGCATCAGTAAACTCTAAAAAGAGTGCGGCTTGCCTTACGTGTCATGTCCTTTTACAACTGGAAACCTGACATTCATTGTTTCTTGTCTAACTGTAATTTGTAACAGATGTGTATGTGTATCTGCTTTATTAGCAGAATCAGGTACAACGTGGAAATGGGGCTTGGTGGGCTTTTGCTTTTGTTGTTGTGAAAGGTGTGGATGTGGATGCTTTGCATCATTGGCAGAATAAACAGGGACACGGGTGGACAAGGGTGAAAGCCACCTTTTGTTTTTGTTTGCTTCAATTGATGAGGGGTGATTCAACATGCTATTTTGGACAATGATAATGAATGCTTTGGCAATTGTAATTGTTATTATTGTTATTATTATCATTATGGCCATATCATTATGCCATATCCATATGGATATGGATATTATAATGTTGAAGAAGAACCTGTAGATTAGTTTGAAGTGCTATGATAGGTTGATAATGTGACCAAAAATAAATAATACCAACAGCAAAACCAATGATATCTAGTTTCTGTGAGGGATGAATTTTGGGATTCCTCCTTGGCTTGGATGCAGCAGCCTGTATTTATTTCTCAGGCCTTGCGCTGGCAATACATATCAGATATCAGATGTTCAAGAAGTTTCCGTCACGTCTTCAGAATCTGATGTCACGACATCACGATGGGAAAAAATCATAAGACCAAATTCGATCCGTTGAGAGATTTATTTAGACAAAAATGCCGAGTCTTGCGAGAATTCGGCGAGAGTTGAACATAATATATACCTTCATGATTGTATACGACTATCATTCCTAGAATCAATCTCTGTCAGTACCTACTGATTCCAATGAGAGATGAGAGCTAGCATGAGACGTTCCATCCTCATCAAGCTTTCACATTTAAATTTGTAGCGATTTGTCCTACTGCCATGAATGGTATTATAACGCTTACTTACATATCAGTATAATAAATCCTACATGAATATTATTCGAACAATTTACTCCACCTCATCTATTTCATCCCAAAGTCGTATCTTACGAGACATGTATGATATCCTACGTAGATTGAGATGGAGCACTCGAAAATACAAAAAGTGTGCCACTCCGAGAAATGTATTTATATTGATTCCCACGTGAAATGATCTTATATATTTTTTCTGTGACGTTGCATTGGGGAAATCCAACGCGTTTCGGCTTTGGGCCACAAAATCAAGGCCCGATTTGGTAAAAATAAATATTGTCATTACCACAACATCCGCCACAGCTTACCTCTACTACTGCAACATCTACTACATACTGATTAGTAGTATTGCGGTGTTTCTTATTCTCGGTAAGCAAGCTGGCATGCGACATCATCCTCACCCTTGATAACATCATTCGCGTAGTACTCTCTACTGTCCTACTGTGCTGTGTCGTGTCTTGTCTCTCTCAACGCCAAATTTGTCAACTCCACCACCTACTGGCTAAAAATCACATTGTAGCTAGTACACAATATTGCGGAGTGTCTGAATCACTCAGAATCTCTCACAATAATAATATTATCTTATTGTACTATCGATTGCAAAGCTGTTTTGACAAGTAGTCTATTGTTATCTAAGCTCATAAAAATTATACTTTCAATTTGAAGCGGCAACACACACACACACACATCTCCTCTTCTGTAGAGACTACGATATTCATTATTTATTCTTCATTGACATTGCCGGAGGATATTATTGGAACACAACACCAATCAACCAACCAACACCATTACACCGCCACCAACCAACCAATAACTAATATACAAAATCATGAAGCTCCAAAACGCCGCCCTCCTCACGGCCTTAACACTCACCACCACAACGGTCACCGCCCACAACTACACCACCGGATCCTGCCTCAACACCCTCTACCAAACCGCCCATTCCGACACTTTAACATGCACCGCTGATTCATCATCTGGCAAGTTTTGGACCAAGGTGACATTAACGGCACAGCCGGCATGCGTTGTCGGAAAGATGCTCAAGATTGAAAATTTGGAATTTGAAACCAAGTTTGTGGAGAGTCGACGAGACTTTTCCATTTTTGCCTATACCGGTACAAAAACTGGTGGCAGTGATGGTACGCGTCATCTCAAGACGCTGAGGGGTTTCTCCAGCGCCAGCGTCATGGCCGGCAACAGCGGAAGCAACCTGGCCATCACCGGAGAATCCTGCGCCGTTCAAACCCTCTCGGACAAAAATGACATTTATGGCATCAATGGCATTTTCGACAATGATGGCGATTCCTGCCACGACGTCATTATCAATAGCGAATCGGCACCCAATAGTGTATTGAGACCTACCATTTCCTTTGACAATTCCTTCTTTATTCCATGCACCGATTTCAGCGGCAGCGAAGGAGGCGAAGGAGGCACGGTCCAATTACAAATCTGTTCCTCCTGGCGAGGCTCCGAAGAAAGCAACGCCAGCTGCGATACCGATGGAGGTCCCTATCCATGCAGTCCCGAGAGTTGTTGGTGCGATGTCATTGATTTGGGGGTGGTGATTTTGGGAGAGGAGTTTGTGGTTCCGACGTGTTCTCCGACGACGACGAGTATGACGGTGGATGGGGAGGATGTGCCGATGGCGCCGTTGATTCCCGATGCGACTGTGGCGCCTACTCTGGAACCTACGAACGAGCCCACACCTGAACCTACTCCGGAACCTACGAACGAGCCTACTCCAGAGCCCACTCTAGAACCTACACCTGAGCCCACACCTGAGCCCACACCTGAGCCCACACCTGAGCCTACACCTGAGCCTACACCTGAGCCTACACCTGAACCAACAAACGAACCAACACCCGAACCAACACCCGAACCAACATCCACACCCACCTGCCCCCCAAACCCCCCCAAAGCCATTGACGATGCCGTCACCACCAATCAAAACACTCCCATCAACATTATGGTTCTCGAAAATGACGAAGCAATTCCAACTCATCCCCTCAGTGTCAACGATGTGATTCGTCCCGCAAGTAATGGAGAATGCATCAAGGTCAATGGAAATACCGTCATGTATATTCCTCACCCGGAATTTCATGGCATGGATTCCTGTGAGTACGAGGCGTGCGACGATCGGGGTTTGTGCGACAGTGCAGAGATATTGGTGACTGTGTTGGAGGAGGATTGTGAGGAGGAGGTGATTGTGAGTCCGGTGATGCCTCCTACGAATGAGCCCACGAGTGAGCCGACTCCTGGGCCGACGCCCATGCCGTCGAATGCCCCGACGAAAAGTCCCATTGAACCCGTCTTTGTCTCGTTGGAACCAACGGAGGAACCTACTCCCAGTCCCACTTCAGAACCAACCAAGAGTCCCACTCCTGGACCTACTTCCGAACCTACAGATGCTCCCAGCGGCAATCCCACGCCTTTGCCTACTCCTGGTCCAAGTGCCAATCCGACTTCTTTGCCTACTGACGAGCCAACAAATCCACCCTCTCCTGGACCCACTGCCGAGCCTACCCCAGAACCCACTGCCGAACCAACAAATCCACCCACTCCTGGACCCACTGCCGAACCAACAAATCCACCCTCTCCTGGACCCACCGCTGAACCAACAAATCCACCCACTCCTGAACCCACTGCCGAGCCTACCCCAGAACCTACCCAAGAGCCCACAACCGCCCGCCCAACCAACAAACCCACTCCACCTCCCGTCACTTGGAACTTTCAACCACCCGCAACCGACTCCCCCGTCACTTCTCCACCCACTCCCTCTCCCATCACTAATTCACCCACCTACTGCCAAGATCGCAAATGGCACCTCAACTCCAACAACAAGTGCGGCAATGGAGATGACTATCCAAATGGATGGGACAATATCAGCACCGTCGCCCAAGAGGGAAATATGTTCAATTCCATGGAAGAATGCTGCTCTTCCGTATTTCCCAATTCAGAATTGAGCATGTGCCCTTATGACAAAGACATGTGCAATCCCACCACCGACTCCCCCGTCACTTCTCCACCCACTCCCTCTCCCATCACTAATTCACCCACCTACTGCCAAGATCGCAAATGGCACCTCAANTCCCACAGGCTCACCTACTGTGACACCCACTCTGAAGCCGACCAAGCCGCCGACTACTGGATCTCCGACCTTCGGATCTACGCCCACGGTGGGTAAGGATATTACCCTCTCTCCCATGGCAGGTAGGCGTCCGCCGGCATCAGCCCCTTCCACCATTTGATTTTAAATCATTCTGAGTGTTGATATTTTATTTCCATTTTGATTGTGGATTAGATTTTGTATATGTTTGAACGAATGAATGAATGAAAGCGAAAAAGAAAATATAGATTGGAAAAAAGAAAGCTTGCCCAGTAAAATGATAGAGATTGATATAGCTGAGTACCTAGAACATTTGCGAGCCATGATTGGAGAGCATTCTGATGTAGACAGAGTTGTCAAGTAAAAAAATGATAGTAATGCATGGTAATTAATAGATCATTAAATAAAATATACTTTGGTTTGATGATACAAAGTATTGTGGATTACTTACTATTTACGCACGATGATATTATTCAGCGAAGTTTTCACTCATGTATGACGAGGTACCATACTATCGATGAGCAATGAAAAATCAGTTAGTACTGTAACTCTATTTCAAAACCCAATTAATGTTGATACATTTCAAGTCAATCCATGGCATCAATTTAAAAGACAATATGGATATTATTAAACGCATGTGTATGAATCGCGAAGTTTGACACATGAGACTATTTGTCTTCAAGTCTCCATAAAGAATGAGCTATATTTAATAATTGATTTGCGCTTGCCGTCCAAGGGACAAGCAGTGATTATTTGTGAGGAATGGATCTCGCAGCAAACTGAATGCCTTCTGCAGCAAACAAACGATTGAATTAACGTCTGACCCAATCATTGTTTTTGTGGGATTTTAACATCGCGACAAATGATCGGTTGGGCAGTCACATCATTCAATAACGATTACTGCTTTTAATTCAAAAATTCCGGCGAATGCATTCTCAAAAGACGACGAAGTAAATACAATCCTTTTTTTTGCCCATGCAGTATCCGCCAAGAATGAACAATGCAATTGCATCTAATGATTGACTTGTATTTCTCGTTTGTGAAGCAATCAGTAATTCAATTCTTTTTGGCACACATAACATTACACTCGTGTTCGAGTGGGTTCTCTCTCGAATCTTGCATTCATGTCTCGCCATTCATTGATTTTGTACACCTAAAGTTGTGCCAAATAAACTAGAAATTTGCATCATGAGAGGATCTCTCACCAGGCAAAATGTTTTGGATTGAGATGGGGAAAAAAGCAGAATCAAGTCAAAGCAGAATAAATGAACATTCTAATTTCTAAAAGAATACACTAATATTTATTTTCTATGTACACCAAACGCAATACACGATCGTAAGAGTCGAATCGACAATGACAATTGTAATACATTCATCATTTTGACTAGGAAATTCTTCTCATGCACTGAGCACCATTTCAAAATCATCACCATATTCTTGTTTCTTCTCTGCATCGTCATCTTCTTCGTCGTCGTCGTCCAGGAGATCTGACATGATCAAGTCAGTGTGGCATTCAAACGAAATGCAAGTCCGCCTTTCTACTGTCCTTGTCAAAGTCTCTTCTTGTGTTTGCAAACTTGATGTGCATGAAATGCAATTTCTTCGAATGGATGATTTTGCAAAGTTAGAAAGGTCGACTTCTTCAAGAAGGTATGAGGCGTTTATGACACCGGGAATAGAATAATACATGAAGGGATCCTTTTTCTTCAATGTTGCGAGATCTTCTTCGGTGGTGAGATTCTTCATGCTGATTTGGTCGGTCTTCTTCGTTTCCTTTTTGGCATGAGCAGCTTCTTCATGCCCATTGGATGGAGACCAGTCTTTGTTGGCAATTGATGCTTTGTGGCTAGTATTGCGTGAAGGATTGAATTGAGTCATGGTGTGGAAATGTTTTTTTTAGAGAGTTGTGTTGAATTTGTTCCAAGATTTTTATGGAATTGATTGATGAAGAGGATGGTTTCGTTGGTAATGCAATAAAATTGAGCAAGTAGTATTTATAACAAAAATTGTGAGAGATTGTTGTGATAATAGAAATAATCATGAGCACCATTAGTTTGTTGTGTTGTTTGCGTAATGTGGTCTTGATCGTTATCTTTCATTTCCGTTGTGGAACAGAATTAGAAAGTTGTCCGATTATATTATATCCTTGGTGTGTCGGTTCGGTCATCTCAAGAGTCAAGAGTCAAGAGTACTAGTATCTACCGAATCGTAATTATCTCTCTAGAGTTAGTGGTGGAAACAACATCATACTCCTATTGCATATTGCATAGCCATGTAATCCAAATTGTATGTCCTGCAACGGCAACATCAACATCATCGACATTGTAGAGGTGTGTGTCGCAAGAGAGAGGCAGTAGATATCTTGGTGTGTCCGTCCGGTCATCTCAAGAGTACTACCGTAATTATTGGTGATAACATGTTGCATATTGTATGTAATCCAAATTTTATGTCCTGTTATGTAATATCCTGTAGCTTTGTTCAAGACCCGCTAAATTTGCTCGAGTATCGTAGGTATCGCTACGAGAAGGTTAAAAAACCTCTTACCATCAAACAGCAACATCAACATCAACATGAAGACATCAAGAAAGTAGGAGTACATTTTTTGGTACTAGCTTGATTAAGGTTTGCTCTACTACGAACTCCACTCTAGTTGATGGCTCATGAAATAATCAAAAAGCATCATCCGAAAAAAATATCAATTAATATGAATCAAGTCCAATTCCAATCCATCTCACTCCTTGTCAATTTCCCATGCAACCAAGAAATTTGACGAGACCGAGACGAGTCAATTTTGCACCCGAAGCAACA
>JALLAR010001156.1:0-10674 GCA_036939335.1 Conticribra guillardii
GCTCCGTCTGTACGTCAACTCACTAATTTTGAACGTAGGAACTATACAAAAAAAAACTTGATGGGACATTTGGTGGGGCTTATATTCCGACCTTTACGGTAGTGAAATTCACTACTACTTTAAAAAACGAAGTTGTGAACTTTTTATCCACGACTAAAAAATAGTACGAGCTCTAAAACCCCCAAAACTTGAACAGTACGTCCAAACAATACGTACGTACGTACGGACGTACGTACAAAATCAGGGATCTTGCAGGATGATGTGAATCAACGACCAACAAAATTGCATGAGAACATAATCGGCTCTATCTCGTCTAGAGAGAGAGAGAGAGTCTATTAAGATAATAAAATAGTATGGTACTATCATCAAGGTATGGTAATAGAGTACCGATAGATGTACGAGTTCTTCCTTGTTATGATCTATTGCCCCACTCGATTAGGAGCCATTTGTTACGTTTCTATCTTAGCAGCAATCTCTGTTTTTCTTTGATGTTTTGTAATGAGCGCGAAGCGTGTCTCTCAAACACACTTTCGAATGAACGGACATCTAATTATCTATGTCTACCTTCATCACAGCTACAATATCACTGCCCTCCGGCCGCTTGGCTTGATAGAAACAGATAGAAACGACTTCATAATATTCTGTTTTAAAGGAATCAGCCTTGAACCGTCGCCTTCATTCTCTGCCCCTGTAAATCTTGTATTACTACGCCGCGAAATCCGGGCAGCAACGCAACAAGAACGGCGTTCGACATCTCACCATGGTGAACAACTCAAACCAAACATTCTTCATTCAGTTAACCCTCTGGACCACCGCCAATGGCGTCTCCATGGTTAGCTGCTGGGCACTCGTCGCGGCCATGCTCCGCAGTCCCAAAGTTCGAACCAGTTCGTAAGTAGTGGTCGCCATGCCCCAAAAGAAAGGGAACGCCCGAATTTTATTCTTGTTGATTAACTCTTTCGCGTCTCCACTCTCTTGTGCCCTCGTTCCCATCACAGCTACAATGTCTACTTGCTATTCTCCATTCTGCCAGATTTGTATAAAAACACAGCTGGTGAGTCACGATCGCCAGTTATGTGCCACGAAGAATAATTATTTCCCTTAGCTTTTGAGTTTCAGACCTCTTGCAAATACACACACATCATTCCTTTGCAGTGTAAACTGCCGTGCGCATTTTTCGCAGAGACAGTTCTTGCGTGTGTTTTGCATTTCGGCCGTTCTCACTTATTCGTTTTGTACACATAAATTATCAGGATTCGCCGCCGCCCTAACGATGCTGCTCAGGGACAATGGATCTGTCAACGCTTGCACAGTAGTTGGATGGAACGATGTGTACTGGTGGTGCGCCAATTTATGGATGTCCTTTGCTGTATTTTACCAGCTCCACAAAATGCTCAGTGCCGCCAAGGTTATGAAACGACACAAACCCCCGCCCTTGAAACGAATTGCCATAGATTGCACCATGATCCATGTGTTCTCTATGATCATGGCATGCTTGCCCCTAATTCCAGCCGATTGGATTCCCAAAGCTACAGGAGATAGCGGGTGTGAAGCATATCCCCTAGCGGACAATTTGGGACAAACCATCTTTTATTGGGCATTTTTCATGCCAGTGACGGCTTTAATCCCAGTCTCCATTACGACCTTCCTGTGCTTCAATATTTGGTGGAAAAAGTTGCTTCCCCCCAATGGAAAAAGCCGAGATTTACTAGTCTACTTTGCTAGATTGTTGTTTTTGGTTTACACTGTTATAATCGTGGTCGTTGTAGCTTTCTTTTTTGATCAATGGGTGCAAGCCATTGCGTTCATGATATTTAATTTAACTGGTTTCGTCCAGGTATGTTTGGCTCTGATGAAGAAAGATGTCAGAAATGCATGGATTCAAATGTGGACGTGCCAAAAACCTCCGGATGCATCCCTTACTACCAGCACAAATGCGAGTTATTCTGAAGAAGCGGATGTAAGGCCATCCTCAACTTTGTTTAGCAGAGGTCTTCAGTTTACTAGTGCGGTTAGAAGTAGTCTCGGGAGTAGAAAGTCAGCACGAAATCTCGATAATAAAAACTCAGCACAAAAGAAAACAAATGATGGTGAAGTTGTTGGTGGATCAGATGAGCCATCTCCTGCGGCGGAGAGAGTGGATAGACCTCCTTCCTCGCGTTCGGTACATTTTGAAGAGGACAAAGTAGATTCTGAAGAGGATAAAATGGACACTGTGAGTGAAAAGGACGATTTCGTGGAAAACCAAGAAACGGCAACGCTTAAAGAAGCACATTTGGATGTAGAGAAGGGGGAGGAAGCTTCTGCCACGCCCATAGTACAAGTTGACTAGGATCAACTTGGCACTGTGGACGGGACGAGTTCGTATAATATCGAATCGAACTTGGAGAAGAGGGTGGGTGAATTTTGTGTCGAACAATTAGACACTATGAATAAAAAGGACGAATCTATGGAAAACATAATCTGATTCGGAGAAAGGGGAGAACGATCTTCTGACACGAACATCCTAATTTATTTTGAGGAGGTTCATTTGGTCACTGGGGATGGAAAAGGATGGGGATGTAGAACATTCAGGGCAGATAGTACCGTTCGAAGCACAATCGACAGAGGAGAATGGTATGAACGAAACTTCTACCACTCCCTTATCATATTTTGAGATTACAGTTGTACGGTGTAGATGAAGAGGCCGTTGGCATAGAAAACTGGCAGACGTCCGCAATGTTTATATCCAAAGCAGTAGTATCTGTACAGATTTCATTTAATGAAAGTAGTACCATTGCATAATTTCAATCAGTAGCATTTGAACTGGTAATTATTTCCTCGATTTTTTGCGGCAGACACTTACGTTATCCAAGTCATAACATCCAGACTCTGATGACCATTATCTGTAGTATGGGATACTATAAAAACGAAACAAATAGTGAGGTCTCGGTTAACTAATCATTCTCCAAGCACCCTTTGACTGAACGATTTATTGTATTTGTTCCCAATAATCATTAATCACGGCAATATTGAAATAGGGATGAGCAATAAAGATTGATTCATCATGATTACCTAGAATTCCAACAGGGAAATATATTGATCTGAGTTGAACGACCTGAAAGTTGAATCTGCTGTTGGGACGGGGACAATGGAATCTCGACTCCCGCGAGCGGGAGAATGCACCAGTGAAAGTTTGTTCCCACGGTAGAAGATTGAGATTGGTATCAATTGGTACGTAACATATTTGAAAATATTTTTGTATGAAAAAAATTATTCGTGATTTCTATTGATAAAAATTACACTCAGTAGAGTCTCCTTGTCAATGATTTACATTCGCCTAATTCATAAGGGTAAATAAAGCAGGCTACCGAGACTTTGTATTGGCACTAGTGGAGGATGCAGCATCTCCATTGCCATGACGGAAGACATCCATCACACTGCGACGCACACTGCGATGCTGCTGCTCATAGTTGGTGTCCTCGCTGCTGGACGAACTAGATGGAATTAGGCTATGATGTGCGTTCACTGTTGCAGGCACCTTGGATCGACTACCGGTGGAAGACACTGATGCAACTGGTGTTCCTGATGTTTGGATTTTCTCTATTGTTTGCCATAACCTACCAATCTCAGAGCCAATCCATTCAGGATGACTTGTGGGATTTTTTTTCATTAGATCTAATTGAACCTCGAGTTCTCCAATTTTCTTCGCCTTTTCAGCATCCACGGACTTCAGCTGATCAATATCTAGTTGCAGCTTCTTATTGAAAATTTCCATGCGTTCCAATGATTCATTTTGTTCAGCAAAAGTTTCGGCAAATCTCTCAATATCATCATTCAGTGAATCCACTGAAAAGAAATGAAGAACAAAGGATGAAAATGCAAAAAATTAATAACATAATATAATGAATGTATGTATTGTTTTTGCTTGACAACCACTCACATTCTTCACATTTCAACTCAAGCTCGCAGTAGATCTCTGACTTGGCCTCAATTGCCTCCTCGAGATCTTCTCGTAGGGATCTATTAATCCGTTGCATATCGTCTAACTCATATTTTGAAATTCTTCTTGTCCGCTCCAATTCCTGAAGGAAAGAAAGTACAACAGATTGAATACGGCATTTGAAATAATATCAATGAAGGAGTGCAATCCCTTTCATCGAAGTCAACTTACCAATTGTAACTCACTGAGCTCCTTTTGGATATTTGTAACCTTAGCCTCAGCCTCGGCCCGTGTTTTCATTACTATCTCTCCCGTCGCCTCTTCAACTTCAGAACAAATCTGTTTCATAACACGTTCAGAAACAGCATCGCCAATATATTCGGTTCCACTTTCAGATGTTTCATAAATGCTATCTTCCCCATCAGGATTCACTGATTCGTTGTCGTACTCTTGATCGCTGCAATCCAACTGCCTAGCAAGATCCTCGTAGTTTGTTCTTAGCAATGTAAGTTCTTTCCTTAGCCGTTGATTTTCCTCGCGCAGTTTCGAAGATTCTTCCTCTGTTTCCGTCATATCAACAGTCAAACTTGTGCAAACCGAAGGAAAAGGGTCATCCAGTAGTTTCTCGTCAGTTGTCTCAGAAGTCTTGGGGGTGTATTTTCCAACAGACGTGTCATCGTTGGCAGCTACGGTTGAGTTTTGAAGGGTGAGATGTTCATTCTTCAGTTGATCAATGTCATTTTGCAAAGCAGCATTGGCATTCTTTAGTTGTTTGATTTCAGCCAATGCCTTGGGAAGGAGTTCCAACTCTTTTGAATTGTCTATGCCGACAACAGCAAGGCTTTGATGTTCACGCTTGTTCGATGTTTGTTCATTCTTTAATACTTTGAACTGCTTTTCAAGATCCTTATTAGCATTCTTCAATAGTTCTATCTCGTCACAGACCTGATCTTTCTCTTTTTTCGCACGCAGCAATTCAGCAGACACCACTTTAAGCTCGGCATCTGAATTGTCACTCGCATTCACAAGCTCCATCTGCAATCTTTCATTTGCAGCTTTAAGACCATCACACTCGCTAATTGCCAAGGCTCTTTCGGCATTAGTATTTGAAACAGCCATCCTTGACGCTTCAAGCTCTACCTCCATTGTCTCCTTTTCTCTCAGGGCCTTTTCTAGCTGTTTCCATAAGGAGCGAATTTCAGCATCCTTCTCGCTCATGCTAGAACGGACACCCTTCAGAGTTGCTTCCATTTCTGTTGAATCTACTGATGGCTTCTCCTTCATTGTCTTGAGTTCATTTCTAAGATCATGTGCCTCTTTTCTCAACATATCCCGCTCTCGTGCAACTGCCTGGAAATCTCGTGCTTCTGACTTGAGTGCGCTGAGTTCTTTCCGAGCAACGTATGATCGCCAAGCACATTGCAAAATAACCACGGAATGGCGGCGAAGGCGAAACGTTTTCACAGCTACAAAGCCTCGCAATCGCGTTTGAAGATACATGGCCTTGCGTTCTCTGTTTAGCCCATTATATTTTGATCTACCAGTAGCACCTCGTTGCTGTGCTTGGCACCAAAGGGCAATGATTTTAGTAGACTCAAATATTTTCATTGCAGCATAATTGCGCCAAGTTTTTTGAATAAGTACGGAGTTGTACAGGCGTCTTTTTTCTGACACAACTTTGGTAGCAAAAATTTGTCGAGCAAAACTTTGAATGATGAGGACAGACCGGCATTTCGCAACATATCGCTGTGTGTAGATGTATTTCCTGGCTGATTTCTGAATTGTAATAGTTGATGAGGTTAGTTTGCAGCGTCGAAGCTTCTCCAACATATCATACGCCTGCCTCTTAAGGAAAACTTTCGTTTTTCCTACTTGAATGCCCACCCCACTGTCTTCTCTGGAGTTGGTATTCAGTTGTTCTGTAACAGCATGCGCTAATGCCTTCGCAGGATTGAACTTCTTTGCATTCTTCTTCTTTCTCAGTGCTTTCAGACCCAAGATGCGATAGCGAGTAATGAATTGATTGTGGGAATATCTCTGCGGATAACCAAGCCGGCTCACCCGCACTGCCTCGATGACTCCAGCACAACGAAGCTGGTCGGCTATCAATGCCGCATCAAATAGATTTGGGACAAGTAGATTATTTGGCTTCAAACATCGTACGTAGTGTGGGGCAGTGTCGTCAATTTTACGGCGAAGACTGTGGAGTTGAGAACTGAACTGGATGCCAACAGTGGGCCGCTGGGAAGCCCCTTTAGATGGTCCACTACGAGGAGACATGGGTAGTTTATTCCCAGAGGGGAATTGAGACTGAGGTTGCAGAATTTTGGCAAGAGTCTGTACGAATTCATTATTTGATGACAGAAGTAAGTCAGTTGCCTCCTTCGGAAGTTCATCCCTGTTCTTTTCTACAAAACCATCAACGTTATATTCTACCAAACCAGCATAGTGGTGAACAGCAAATAGTTGCTCTGCAACCTGTCGAGAATCTGCTTCAAAGCGCTGGTGGCTAGCACATTTCTCATACATTGACATAGCAAAATTTTTGTCAGATGCACCAGGGGTTCGACACTGGTCGTGCAACATGTTCAGGATCCCTGTCCCTTTGAAATCAATCAGATCCCTGCGGAACGTAACAATAGCGTATTTTGGTGAGAATTGCAATACAAATGAAACTTTTTTGGGCCATTCAAAACCTAGGGTATTACTCACAAGACATCTTGGTTCTCAGGGAATTCAATGAAACTCCAAGGAATACCTTCTCTGTCATATTCTTCCTGCTCATTACGGAGAACGAATCCATTAAACTGCTGCTGCAGCGCTTCATTACAGTAGTTGATACATAGCTGTTCAAATGAATTTACTTCAAAACTTTCAAACCCAAAGATATCCTTGAAGGATTCCGAAGATGTGCATGAAAAACATATTGAATAAGTCAAGAAAGAAAAAGCCAAAAGTTTTTTAAAGAAGCAATCAAATTCAACCTACCAAAATACCAATGGACGCTTCTCTTATACCAGCATCACCTCGCCTTCTCACACGAGATTCCTTTCCTGCTCCTCCCCCACCTCCACCACCACTACCAGCAACAGAATCATTAATCCTCCCAACAAGATATTGAAACATGGCCCCATACGTCGCCTTAATCAAAGCCTCCACGCCCTTTTCCACCTGCCCCTGAGAAAGCACCCTCACATGCTTCTCTCCCCCTTTGGCTCCTCCCCTCCCCACAATAATTTCATAATAACAAAGTGCATTATTCAATCCCTCCTTCGTAATCCCCAATAAATCCACCACGTATTCCAAATGAGGATTGTCCATCTCCAATGCACATTCCACTTCGCCAATTGGTTGCACTGTTAAATTGGACGCATGAAGCAATGCGGCAGTGACGCCGAATACGGATTTTTGATCGGTGGGAGTAAATCCCATGACGGTCATGGCACGTGTCATATCATGAAAGGTGTCCATGTCGGAAACTCCATCTCGACGATCGTACGTGTCGGAAGTGTTGATTAGGCGAAAGTCTTCCATGTCGTAATTTAGGAGACCAAATCGTTCAGCGAGGTTTGAATTGGATTCTAGTGGTGAACTATTGTTGTTGTTGCTATCATCTAATTCTTTCTCCTCCTCCTCCTCTTCGTATTCGTCTTCGGAATCTTCATCATACTTCAAGCTGAACAATTCATAAAAAATGTGATAATTCCTTTCACCGGGCGATTGATATACCAAACGAACCTTCTCCAATAAATATGTTTCAATGGATGCTCCTACCAATGTTGCCCTTGGACCATTATTCTTGGATGATGACGCCGACGACGAAGAAGCAGCAGGAGAGAATTTCATTTCAATGTATTTTCCTGCACCAATTTCAATTCAAATATAAAAAAAGGATAAATGACATAGTATGTACCAATCCATAGTATGTGAGAATGATGATATTAATAATCAATCATGAAGCAAACAAATAAATAAGAGAACATGTACAATATATCAAACCATTCTTTGCAGCATGCATTGTGATTTGCTTACCAAATCGACTCGAGTTATCATTCCTCACGGTACGTGCATTCCCAAAAGATTCCATAATTGGATTAGATTCGAGTACGCGTCGTTCGATGGATAAGGTGGTGAGATTTGTGTTTGTTGTTCTCTTTTTTCTTGGTGGTGGTGGTGGTGGTGGTGGTGGTGGTGGTGCGGATGTAGTTGACGACTTGGTTGTTGTCGATGCTGATGCTTCTGTGGCCGTTATTGTTGGACGTTCGGATAATTTGGCAAGATATCCCATGAGCAACTTGGTCGTCACCGTCTTTCCCGCACCCGACTCTCCACTCACCAATACTGACTGATTGATTGGCTTACTGCTACTGCTACTATCTGTTGGTGCTGATTTATTACCTGCACCATTGCCCTCCGTGAGTGGATGCAATCGAGTCATCATTGTACGAAATGTTCGATCGGCAACGGCATATACATGAGGTGGAAGGGAGGATGCATCTTCTTCTCCCTCCTCGTTGTGTCCACCATCTCCATTATTTGTACCTTGAGCATTCTCCAAAGCATTCATATTACTATTTGCAGTAGTCCCATTACCACCTTCCAACTCCCTCCTCTCCCTCCACCATCTCCCCTCCCCCTCCACCCTATACCTCTCCACCGTCCCCTCCCCATACAACAACCCGCTCTCATCATTCTTAAACGGATTTACCGCCAGTAATATCGGTCCCGTATCGGTATATATCCCATCAATTTTGCAATGTTGATACCGATGTCGCAGGGCATGAACCACTGATGGTTCGTGCAAATGGGTCAAATCAATGAGATTGTGGGGTGGGGAATCCATGGGGGAGGTCGTGGTGTCTAGCATGTTGTAGTTGGACAGTTTTGCATTGTTATTGACAACGTCCTCATAACTATCGTCGTCGTCGTCGTCATCATTGTTGTAAACATAGTCATCATCGTCATCATCCTCGTCGTCATTGTCAAGTGCCAATCGATGGATAAAATCGTATTCTTCCCAATGATTGGCCAATACGATATTTCCGGATTCCAACAATGTCAAAGTTTGTGATTCGGTCAATGTGCATTCGGTAGGAATTTTTGTTGTTGTGGTTGCTGTTGCTGTTGCATCGGAGTCTGGATTGTGGTTATCGTCGAGTGGCAATAATGTAAAGTGATGGACATGTTGGTTCGTTTCAGGTGTGGTTGTTGTTTTTGGTTCGACGTCTTGTGGAGGAGCATTATTTGTATTCGTTGTATTGGATGATGATGACGTTGTATAATAAGCAGGAGTCCATCCCCATTCGTCATTGGGAGCACCCGGTGCTCCTCGTTTCTTTATGGCGTTGCCTCGAATTATTCCATTTATTCCAGTGGTGTTATTGCTGTTAGTGAGAGTCGATTGGGGAAGGGAGGAGGGACGAACCCAGATGTACGTTTTGCTGTTATTGTTGGTATTGGTATCATTGCTATTACTTGTGTTGTTATTGCTGTTGCTGTTGTTGTTGCTGAGGGTGGAGCTGCGTTGAGAATTCATCTTGTCAATCGTGTGACGTGTTGTCGCTATCGCAATGCTGGGACTGGCTGGGAACTCTTGGACTCTATTACTTGCTGTTGGTGTTGTTGTTGTTGATAAAATGCTCTAGAGATTGCCGTGGCGGTACTATTGTTATTGTACGAAATGAATGATTCGCAATCCAAGAACAATGAATGAAAGAATGAGAACTATATCTACAACTCTCCAGAGGATGACGACTAATGGTAAATGCATGCATGCCTCACCTTCGCCATGCGAGTCTTGCGCGCTCTCAAGTCCTCTCTCTCTCGAGAGCAGTGCGTTTGAGGTTTTCGGTCGTGCTTGATTAGGGGTGTATCGTATGTATGTTGTGTGTGCAAACGTTTTTACAGTTTCAAGTCACGTCGAGAAATGATGCGAGTGGATGCAAGGGGGGACGGGATGGAGCGATGTTTTAACAAATCTCTAGTAGACCGCTCTAGAGGGAGAGCCGGAGTTTGGAGGGTTTGACCAGGGTTTGACGTCCAATGCGTTCTTGTTGCGTTGTGGCGTTGGTGTCGTTGCTGATTTTATTGCGAGGTTGCCAGTTTGTTTGTTGTTTGTCTGGATGGGACATTACGATACTACGATACTCTAGATAGTACTACAACAACATGTCGCAGTCGCTCTCTCTCCCGCCGGCACTCTCTAGAGTATCGTACTGTATCTCTAGAGAGATAGAGAGCTAATCTTGCTTGAATCTCTACGATACCTTTCTCTCTACCGTAGTATGATGTAGGAGTAGTTAGTTGCTTGTAGTATGTTGTAGTACTATTACATGCTACTCTACGATACGAGAAGCACTTGACATTTTTTTCAGGCCATGGTTTTGATGATACCTACAGATTCCTACGTAAATCGGAGGCATTCGACACGTAAAAAAAAATACGCTCATGCATAAAATACATGAGCGAGTAAACCTGTTCAAATCCTTTTTTATGTCACATGTCTCGACGTATTCACACATAATAGCTTAATTAAATGTTTCATTATTATATACGTCTATAAAGATTATTATCAAGTTTAAGTGCATAAGAGTAGCCCAACTTATCGAATTTATGGTGCCCCAAGGGCTCGTTTGAATTATTTTGTCCAAAAAATATCTATGGCCGGGTGGAGACAACTCGTCGATTTAGTAGAAAATTCTTAATCATACTGTGTTTCTACGGTAAGTACTGCCCTGGTGTTCTGGCCTTCG
>JALLAR010001157.1:0-10671 GCA_036939335.1 Conticribra guillardii
TATTCATTAAAAACACTATCACACACACTTTTAAAGGAATTTCGGTTTGTTGCAGTACTGACTATGTACGACAACTATTTCGAAATTATTTAAATATAATATGCTACGTAGGACGAAATTATTTAATAATGGTATTTTTCGCAATGAAGTTGAAAGGTACAAGAGACATCTATCGTACCATCTACTACTTGAAGAGCGAAAAAAGGGCGATTATGTTAATCTTCATGAATGAAGGGTCTTCATTGTAGTACTCCCAATTTTTTGTATTATTTTGGTGCTCCACTTTTTGCCCCCAACACAACCAAACGCCAAACGCCTACAATAACACCCAACACCCAACTAAACGCAAATATCAGCAGCCTGTATTGTTTGACAGACATCCCTTCAACGAAGTCTTCCGCACTTGCATTGGTGTCTTTTCATTCATTGAGTGTCATCATTATCTTATCGCCCTGGATACCATTCAAAAATAGCGTTGTCCTCGCTGTGTGTGGAAGTGCATCTTCGATCGTCGTAGAGCTACTGGCGATGATATTGTGATAGCAACGTACTACACAGAAAACTCAAAGACCCGGCATGGCTGCCTCCGATGCTAGACAAAACTTGGACTGCCAAGGTTGTCTTCACAATCGCACTGTAGCTTTTGCAACCGATCAGGCTGAGGCGTATTCTTTTCAAATCATAGAAACCAAAGAGTCGGTTTGCAGTGGAGACAGTAGTATATTCGTGGAAACTGGAGCGCCTGAAGTTCGGCACTTGATGACGTTTTCTGTCTCGGATGACGGTAATGATCTCATGCTTCTTAGTTTTTCGTTGTGTTCGTCAAGTGAAGAAGAAGAAAAAGAGCAAACTTGTGAAGGAGGCGATGTTAATAAAAAAGATGTTAGTGATGAAAATATTTTGCAACAAGCATCCTCAATGTTGTCGTACGAAATACAATTTTGTGATGCCGATACGGGAGTTGAAGTGGTGCTAACTATGACATTGGATAACAATTTTCGATCTGCTCGGTATCAAAGCAGTGCTTTTGATAACGATCTTTTGATAGGTGGGCCGAGACATAGTATCCAGAGACTTGATCTAATTCAACCTCAAAATCCTTCTGAGAAAAGACATTCTCAACAAGCCAGTAGATATCGACGTCCTAGGGATTCACTCCTTGAGCAAGATTGCAATCCCTGCATTTTTTCTAGAATTTCCCAGCTGGAGTACCAGCGTCCCAATGACTCTCTTCTTGATTATAAGAAAAATCATCAGTTGGGCATTGCGCTGCAGTATGAATCAGATCTGAAGGATATAGATCGCGCCTCTCAAAAGAAAACCAACCGTGCTAGGAGAGACTCGTGTATGAGCCATGGGGATGGGAATGAGTCGGAATCAACTGAACGATGGCAAGATGAGAATTTTAGAAGTCGCGATTTCAGTTCCTGTACCTCGCCGACCAAGTCGAATTTGCAACCACTCAGTGAGCTTCGCATAAATGGTACCGGTCGCAAGATTGTCCCTTGTATTGCTGCGAATGTCGGGAAAGTAAAAGAGAACAATCAAAAACAAAGAAGTTCGGTGCTTAGGATGTGATCAAATATTTCTAAATCAATTGAGGATTTGAACACATTCAAAAATCATGTCCACAACTTTTTGCACCGAAGGGTATCTTGATGACACATTATTATTCGTCACCATGATATGATAACATCATATCATAAGTCAAAAGCAACTCCATCATTATTTCATTATGGGATTGGATCAAAATGTAGAAAGAAAACAAAGTAAAACAACTGAGAAAATAATAATGGTTTGCATTGTGCATTTAGTGAATTTAGTTGTGTTCAGTAGTAACCTAATGCTTAGATATTAATATTGATATCAAGAGATGGTAGAGCATCTCTAGCAACAACAGAGCTATCTCCAGGACCAAAACAAATACTACCGCTGAAACAAATAATAGTAGCTCTTCTCATATTTACAAGATTCGAAGTGATGTAGTCGAACAAAACCAGAGGATAATTTACTGACATGGCATCTTCAGCATTCATACTATCTTCTTGTAAATAATTAACTCAGGCGCATCTTCTTGCTGGCATGCCCTTCGTCGGAGTTCAATGCGGCAAGGGTGCTTTCAAAGCGATGCTCTAGTGTCATGTGATTATCTGGGGCCAGGCCGAGGCAGGCACGCATCAGATTCACCACGGCACAGCGCTGAGTAAAGAGCGCGTTCACCACTGGTGCACCATTCGGTACCAAAGGCGCCTTGAGCATGTAGGAGAGTAGTGAAAGGACAGGATGGAAGGATTCCCAGTCGGTTTCTCCTTCCTTTTTAACCTGGACACGTTCACAGAGTTCTCCCAGAATGACGAGGTCGTAGATGAGAGGGGTGGCAAGGAGAGAGTCTTCGCAGGTGTTGTGCATGACGATGGTGTTCTTTCCGCCCATGAAGATTTCAGAAGTGTATTCGTCCATGGCACGTTTGGAGTCGGCAACGTATGGCACATATTTGATTACAACAACATGGTCGGGATGCTCGTCTTCTTCAAACAGAATGCGGTTAGATGCAACCATGTCGTCAACAACATTTGACTTGCTGATTTCCTTACTGCGGAATTGGCTTGGAGCACTGAGATTCTTGCCATCATTGTTTCCCAAGTGGTTGTAGGACACAATGCTGACGGGTTTGATACCAGCAGAAACGAGGAAATCCACCATCACACTCTTCATCTTGGTTTGGCCTGACTTAAAGTCATCTCCTGCGATAAAGACTTTCTTCTGTCGAGCAAGTTCAACCACTCCCGGGACGAAGGTGTTCTGCGGAGATCCATTGATGAAAGTACATCCCTCCATGATGGACGCAACTGCGAACACAGTCGATGCACTAACTTCTGCCTCGCCCATTTCAATACTGTTGAGAATGTTTTCGGCGGTATCATTGACACCCTCTTCAACAGCGGAGAAGCGTTCAGTGTTGGCAGTCCATAAAAGAATGACTTTGTCGAGACCGTTCTTCTCCTTGAAATCGCGGATATCCTTACGAACCTGTTCCATCTGCTCTTGCTTGGTACCCGTGAGGACATTGTCTGCACGTTCTCCCTGGTTGGCAGCGATGAAGTCGGGAAAGTAGATCGATGGGAGAGGCACGATATCCTTCATGTGAGGATAAAGCTTCTTTTGCAAGTCATATTCTAGGACCTTCGAACGTTTCATCGCTTCGCCCAAGTGCATGCCGTTGATGTCCCAACCTCCCCAGACAATGTCATTGGGTTTGAGGAGAGGAAGCATGTTGCTCATGGGAGTGTAGACAGAGTTGCCAGTCTTATCATGTCCAAGTTTGACAGTAGATGCCAAGAGAAGCGATCCCCAGTAGTTAGCTTTTTGGGTGCCCTCCTTGGTTTCCCATGTGAGGCCAAGTTTGTTTGCGATGGCTCCAGCAACGCAGGTGCTAAGTTTGGAATGACAGCAGATGATGGTATGAATTGTAAGTTGCGAGTACTGTATATCATTTGTGTTACAGTCGCCGTGTTCTTTTCTTTTTGGATATATAAACTCGCCAGAAAGTGACTTACCACCCGTTGTTCCCCCCGAGTCCAACCAACATTACTCCTGTTTTGCCGACTTTACGCTCAGTCTTGAACTGCATTTTGGTTGTCATGGGTTTCACGACGTTGCCCTCGACAATAGTGGTGTCGTAGCTGCCATGGAAAAATATTGGTTGGTTCGACAGAAATTGACAGAAATTAGTGGGTGTGCAGATAGACCGACGGTTTCGACAGAAGAAATAAGTAAGAAATAGTAAAGAGTACTGATCAGTGCTAGGGCTGTTTGCAATTCTCATATGAATGAAACGCTCTATGCAATATAGACAAAAAGAAAATTTCCCAAAACAATAATTAGCAGAGGGAAACATTTCTCGCCAAGTTCGACATACACTTCTAGAGCAGCAATGTTCTCAACGAAAATATGTAATTTGTTATAAAAAAATCATCGAGATCTTTTGAACCATTGAAACGGATCAAATGCTCGGGATGCGCAATATCTATCACTGAACAATCCAATGATAAATAATGTTGGATCAATAAATGTAATGCAATGTCATTCATCAATCTCCGTCAAGCCGATGCGTGGCAATTGTGAAGAAAAATGAAAGCCCCAACGTGCGGGTGTCCATTAAATTGATTAAAATTAATCAAGGGAAAAAATTTTATATTACATAAGCGCAACAGCAGTCATGAAAGAAGTCAACGCCTTACACGTCGGCAACAAATAGTGTGTCCAGATGAATTGCCGCCTACAATGAAAACTGAACACGCAGCATCATGAAAGCTCGCAGTCCTTACCTATAGTCAGAAATGATGGCATCGTCAGTGTATTGACAACTTTCAGACGCAACCTTAAATGTTCCGTCGAGGTTCTTGCAGCTGCTCATGGTTTCTTTGGTGTTGTTTGAGAATGTGGAGGCAATTGAAAATGTTCGAAGGGGTGCTTTCTCGGCGGCGGCGGTAAAGATTCGGTTTCTTTGAAATTGTGATTACAAAAAATGACAGATTATTTTGTAATAATAATGGGTTCGTCTGACGGTGTGAAATTGAGATGAAAATAATAAAATATGATGCGTGACGAAGAATTCCGAGTTCCTCTAAAATCTCTAATCCCCCTATCTGTACGAGGACCAACGTGTAGTTCTAGTACATGTTGTACGATAGTACTGAATAATTAACACGTACGCAAGGTAGTACTCCTACGATTTAGTAAATTAATTCTTGTAAATCAACGATATTGTACGATACGAACAATATTATATCATAATGTACATTCTATGTACAAGTACAACATAGAAATCGACAGTACCTACTCGCTCTCTCTCTAAAAGAGAGAGTAGTACTATCTTTCCTTATTGAAAAAATAATGATCATGTACCATAGTAGTACGAAGTACCATAGTACCACATCGAATTCCAAGAAATTCCAAATTCCGAAAGATTTCGAAGAGTCTCTGGGAAAAAAAACAGCAACCCTCGAGGTCTTCTCTTTCCCTACCATATTAGTTCCTACGTTACTTACGATGTCTCTATAGTTTTTAAAATTACTTGGCATGAGGGCACGAAGATCCTAACAAGGTCTTACGTCAGACTATTATTGGTTCCTACGTGATATTGAACTATTTCATTTTTATTCTTCTTCTTTTGAATTCATCGGAACCTCCCTCCAACTTCACATCCATCACCAACCTCCAACATTCCAAATGAGAAGATAAAAAAAATAAAAAGGACCTCGAGCACAATCGCCTCTCTCTCTAACAAAAAGAATTGTACCAACATGAAGTGATGCACAATGCAAAAAGCTTACTGGAACTGGAAACTCATCTGTCCCTGTGCCTGTGCCTGTGCCTGTGTCACACAAAACTGGAGCTGGAGCACTTTTGAGACAACTCCGTGGTATCCGGTGTGAGTCTGGGTGAGAGCTAAGAGTATGATTATGATTATTACATGCCATTAATCTTTATTTATAGTAGACACAAAGGCATCTTGTGTTCCAATTTCCCTTTTGCTTTTGTCAAACAATTGCTTTGCCTTTGCCTTCGCAGTTCTTGTTCTGCTTATCTGTCAGCGCTCGCACACCTCTCACTCTCCACTACACACAAACGCAATTAGTGAATCTGCTCCCACTTCTTTCCATTTCCATTGCAAGCATGTGCATTCTGTTAGCAAAGAGACTTGATTTCAGCTGCTTGTGCTTGTACTGCTAGAGGTGGCTTTGGGGGTAGAGAAATGCACACTATTTTGTTGGCAGGCCGCTGCCATTCTGGAAAATCCTTTGGCTTTGGTAATGAATGTAATGCTGTTGAGGCTTCCTTTGTCCTCTTATGTTGGAATAACTGGCTGCATTGTTTGCAGCATCATGATAACATTGGGCACCGGCTGTGATAAGGTCATGACAGACCTTGTAAAGGTAGGCTGTGACAAAGAATTTTTGAAGGATAAACCGATGGGTGGTTTTTTGTGCCACTCCTTCATCTTGTCAATGTTGTTTCCCATGTTTACCATTGCCAGTACGATAACAGTGCTTTTGATTTGCTGGAGGGTGTGGGGTTTGTTAGTAGCGCCTATCATCCAACAATCTTCCACTCTCTTAAGGAGGCAATCAATGGGATCAGCAGCAGCGGCATTGTATGTCACCCACATGACCCAATCATTCTCCCCCATACATCATTGGCAGTTGCAGTTGGGCTTCCCCATGAGTCCTCAATGCTGCCAAGGTTTTTGTGAATCACCATTGTGCGGTATCATCCTTGTTGGCCCATACGCACATCGTTATTTATCTCGAATCTTGAAGAAGCTGGGAAACAGAATTGTTCAACTCATCAAAGATGGCATGCTGCAAATTGGTATAGGTGCTGTACGTTGTACTGATTGGTAGTAGCTTCCCATCTATCTTTCTTGTTTGGAGGCGGTACAATGGTGGGGATACACTGGTTGTTCTCCCTGGTCTGACGGATTGACCTGTGGTATAGCCTCATCAAAGTCAAAGGCATACATTTGCGGTTTCATGATCATGCCAGCATGTCCGATGTTGGTGGACTGCTTTGATGTGACTTTCTTTGCAATTTTGATGCTCAAATGTCAAGAAGAAGAAGCTCCTTCATATTGGTATGTGTTGGTCAAGGCTTGATTGATGGGAGGGTTCCAATGAACTTTTTGTATTTCTTGTAGGAAATGCTGCTGGTGCTCACCACTTTTTAAATACAGTGTTGTTTTTGGAATGTTTGATTGACATACTGCCCTTCTCATCAGTGGGGAAGATTGGGGGCACTTGCTCTCATTGGGCGGGGGCGGGGGGGTGCACATTTGTTTTTGTAGCTAATCATGATTCATGATGAAGATATTACTTAGTTCTGACAAAGAGCAGCACTATGGTCATGGTCAAATTAATGATGGAACTAAGTAAAATAATGTGCATTTGTCCATTATTGCTTGGGGGCAGTTGGTTATTGGTCATGGCTAGTCTTTCTGCCTGCATGCCTTGGTACTCTGGCTTTTGGTAATACCGGTAGGGAGAAATTCCATATGTAGCCCTCCAGTATGCTTCCAACATTTGCACCAGTGATTGCTACTACTCTACCATCACCATACTTGTTACTTTGCTGCTGTTTTTTGTCAAGTTAAATGATTAATTTTTGTGTTTTTGTTGGATGGTGCATCAGGATTTCTTCATCAGGTGACTCTGACTGCCAGTCTTGGAAAGAGAAGACTAGGAAAGTTGATAGTCCCAATCCAGCTGCTCCAATGGTCTCGTGTCAATGGATTTTTTATGTTTTGTGGGCTTTGTATAATTTGCTGTTCCCAATGCATGGTTCAAAAAGCAGTGTAGACCCAAATAGTGTGCATCATCATCATATGTATGTAAAACCTAAAACTCATTTAATGATCCTAATAATGAAAATTGAAACACATTCGTGTGTTGGTCTTGTGTGCAGAGAACTGAATAAATATATATAACTAAAATTTTAAAGGTGGTCCCATAGGATAAAAGTAAGAGCTATGATAATTGTGATTGCAGGTGAAGACTTGGGTGATCATTGTTTGTGATGGTGGGGGGTCTTGTGTTCGTAATGTGTGCGCATGTTTTGCTGCAATCATGATTTTGATCATTTTAGAACTGAATAAATAGACTCTCTGCACATCAAGTTTTCGGAGAGAGGAGGAATTTACAACAAACATTTCATAAGTATGAGGGAAAAGTAAGGAGAATTCTAAACCGGTTGTTTTGGACACACATGTGATCAGTATCAGTAGAACTAGAACAGCATCCATACATGAACAAAAGCAATTGTGGTGACTAATCAAAATGGAATGGTCTCGTAATGAAGTGTCCCACCCTCCACCTAGAAGCAGACCACCCAGGTTTAGTTTCTTGTTTTTACCCACCAAACTTCCTGCTGCGATTTCCCTCACCATAAGGCCACCTTCATGTTTTGATCATTGCACAAGATCTTGTGTTGGCAAAATATACTGTGTGCTACTAGAAGTCACCAACACCACTATAGAAATATTATTTGTGCTCTAGCTCTAGTTTCTATTTCAAATACCAAGTGTTAGCTGGAATTCTTGGTGTTTGTATACAAATGCTCTCTTGGTGGTGTGATCTTTCTTCTTGCACTTTGTTTCTGTGTAACATCTTTTTAGATTTTAGTTTAGGTTAAAGTTAAAGGCTTGTGGTTTTTTAATATAGCAATTTTGGTTGATGATGAACAGCGGAAAGTGTCATTATCAATATATATTGTATGTATGAAGAGCAAGAAGCAAACAGCAAACAGCAAACAGCAAACAGCAAACAGCAAACAGCAAACAGCAAACAGTAGGCAGGTGGTGCACCATGTATTTTCATTATTACATGTATATTTGGGATGCATTGATGAACTACTTGCCTTGGGAAGAAAAGATTGATGTGAGAATTGGTGAAGAACCTTTTTTGGAATGAAACTATGAACAAGTATCGCCCAAGAGCAACAAGGTAGTGGAAGTGAAATTTGCGCCCTTGGTATAAATAAGTTGATGAGTTAATGCTTTTCTTAACAGTTGTTACTATTATGAAACAAAATTTGACAGTAGGTGTCTAACTGTGTCGTCAGTTGCACATCTAATACCATTCTAACTCTCCCCCACCTATTTAAACCAACTTGCCATATTTTCGGCCAATTTTTCCGACCCTTTCTCCAAATCTGAGACCTCTATCTTCCCAAATGCCTCCTTACACTCCTCATCGCTAAATTTATTCCCATCCTTCAAGGATATGGTCTTGGGTGCTCCAACTCTCGGTTTTCTCGCCAACACCCACTTCCCTGGGTACTCACGGTGTATCAAACACCCAGGTGCTTCTGCCTGTGGAGCAGCCGAGAGAGACCAAACAGGTTCGAATTCCTGGGTAAAAAGTTCACGTGCTTCATTGCTAGGATATTTATCAATCATGGACAGTCGAGCATTTAGGAGAATGACACACGTTCCCATTCCAGCATCGCGGCAAATCCGTTCCACGGCAATCAATTCTTTAGGTCCGGGCGCCACAAAAAGTGCAACTTCGGTGTCTTTTGGTAAGGCAAAAGGTCCTGACGTGCTAGCTCCGGAATCATCCTCTAACTCAGCTGCCAGCTTTGATGCAAACCCCATCGCCTTTTTCTTGTTCTTTATTCCTTTATTGCCAGTTTTTAGGACTCCTCCACGCGAGCGTTTGCCTTTACGATCAATTGCGATGACATTGCACTCAGCACTTAAGTCACCAGACCATCTCTGACGAGCTTCGTCTGCAAGGTATTCATCATTGAAAATTGCAGTGATATGCTGGCCACCTAGGGGTTGAAACATCTACATATGTGCAACGATTTGGTTTTGTTTATGAGACATGGAAAAATAACTGGAAAGTGTAGAAGTAAGGCAAATAAAAAGAGCGCAATGAAATCAAAATCAAGCATGCGCATTTCAGACACACCTCAACAAATAATCTCGCCAATTCTCTATTTGAGGTTTCTAATTTCTCCAAGGTTAATGCCATGCCCTCATCATTGCCATCTCCTGTCAAATTTGACAGATTGCCTCGTTTGTTTTTTGATGATTTTTTGTTTTCGACTCCAAAGTTTGCACCCACTGGCATTTCAATGTCCTGTTAGTATTATTATTCAACGAATTTGGAATTATTCGTCGGTGTCGGGGCCATTGTCCATAGTGTTTGTAAATAATGCAGTCGGATATCAGGGCGCCCACAAAAAAGTATGTTGTTATGTGTCAAGAAGGAAACCGCATAAACACATCCGCGCAATGAACATGATGTATGCAGCAGCAGATTAAAATCCGAGATGGAGTGTTTTGGTAAAAGAAAACAGACAAAGTAGTGTGAGAAAGGATAGTCTCAACAGTAAAATCATCACAAAACAGTACAAAACGAGTTGAACAACATTGTTTCGTTGCAAGCATCATCCTCCATCCAGCCATATTGTATTGCAACATTACAAACCTCGCAAGCACAAGAAAAACTGCGTGTAATATCAAACACGTTGTTTTCGTTACGGTCCACCTACCATTCGAGAAATTTTATTTTCCAGTGCCTTTTGTACAGCCCCACGGCATTTCGAGATGGCGTCCTTAACGTCTTTCGGCAATTGCTGTTCTTTCTTGCCATCGCCGATGCCTCCAAATACGTTGCCTATCATGTGCAATCGATGAGTGGGTGCAGCTGATGGATGGGTCCTTTGTGAAGAATGTTTTGTTCCGCTGGTGAGTGCGGTCGGCCGAGTTGCATGGGAGATTGGTATATTTGAAAATGCGCACGCAGTGGATCTTGACGTCGCCAAGATTGCTGCCATCGAAAGGATGGCGAATCGCGTCCATGTTTTCGTTCGTGGCGATGGCGATGGAGATGCTCTTGGCTTTGTTGAAAGAGACCTCATTTTCCTTTCTCCCCGATCATTAAATAATAAATAAATGCGTTGCGAAAATAATAATAAATCACCGCTCATTGCTCTCGCTCCACTCACCGACCGACCGCACGCGCGGCCGCTTGCAAGAAAGCGATTTTGAATGCGTAGATGCGCAGGCCAGACCACCAAAACAATCTCCAATCTCCACGCTTCGCTGGTGGATGGGCGGTGTACGTAGGCCGTGTACAGAAAGGTACACCTATTTACCTTTTT
>JALLAR010001158.1:0-10662 GCA_036939335.1 Conticribra guillardii
TTCAATGAGGAGACTACTTGCAGGTGTTGTTGCTGAAAATGACATGAATTTGGTTAATGAAATGGTCTCCCAGAAGGTGCCTGTCACCCTATGCCACCTCCCCACCAGCTGAAAATGCCGGAGAATTGTGCGATGTCTAGAGAGGAGCAAGGGCAAGGATCACCATGTTCATGTTTGTTCTTTGACATTTAGAGCCAAAAGAAGAAAGCTTGAGAAGATAGTTTGTCAGATACATTGTTCATATACATATAGTAAGTAGGAAGACTTAATTTAGTTTCAGTCCTGTTTCTATTTCTAAACATGAGTCTTACAAATCTACCTAGCTGCACTGGTTTTGTGTTCTGTATACATAGATAGAGCGCGAGGTGGGTAAGACAAGAGAGAATAACTAGGCGATAGAGGTGTGAATGTGTGATATGGGGATCGCCTAGGGAAAGCATTGGAAAGATCATTGATACCATGAGTAATCAAGCAATGAGGTGTGGTATGCAATAATACCTGCCGCAATCTCACCCATATCGTTAGATAGACTCTCAAGTTGTGACAGATGATGTTAATGGGGATCGTGGCATGATCATAGCAAAAACAATCACAAGCATCAAATTAATGATTATTGCATAGGAGCACAAGAAACCACCCAAACAAAACAAGAAGACAACCATTACATCTTAAATTTTTCTTTATTGTTCATAAAATTTAAAATTGACTTTATTCACTAAAATTCCTAATGCTGTCTTGCAATGGTTTATTACAACATAAGTTAAAATTTGTTTTTGACTCGTGAGATATTCATCTGCTCTTACAACCCATTCTCTACGAAGTTCATTGCATCCAAAACCATACCAGCACACATTCTTCTCGTCAGAAACACATGATCTTTTTCCTCCTCAGTAATTTCGTCCTTGTCAATTAGCTGTAAAACACCATTCGCAATCGATTCCATTGTTTCCATTTCTTTTTCATTTCGAGCAATTTTCGAAAAACGATCCCTCACATCCTCAATAAAATTCAACGCCGACTTGACTTCGTTCCCCAATTCATATCGACGAGCCTCTGCCATAATTGCCAGCACTTGAGAATACCCCCCTGCGCCGCCATCTGATCCATTCCATCGACCATTTTGCCATGCCAAACCTAAAATGAGTTTCAATTCCTCGAAAGTAACATCGTCCTCGGCTTGTCCTTTTATCAATAGTTGGACCAATGCCGAGCGATTTTCACGAATACCCCATCTTCGTCGACAAATGGCAGCGCAGTCGTGTCCCGTGCCCATGGCAGATCCCCAGTTCCAAGATGAGGAACTCCACCCAGAATCTGGAATGCCATATATTTCTTTGGAGTTGTTGGTATTGGAAGAACTCATCGATAGTGATTGATGTGTGGATCGTGCACCCCCTGGTGGTGAATGAAATGCAGTTGCCTTAGGATTGTATTTTAGAACTGATCCATGTAATTTTGGGATCTGGAAGGCGCAGCAGCCTAAGTTCACGAGGGACGAAATTAGAATCAATAATAGAGTCGAAGTGGATGACATGGTCAAGATGATTTGAAACGCCAGCGTTGATTGACCGTTCGTCGGTTCATTTGTTAATATTTGTTAAGTATTATTTTTTGTGATGTGGACAACAACAGATATGATGTGCGCTGTGCAACAACAGGCAACAATGCCAATCAAAGATCAAAAAGAGCACATCGACATCACATCATATCCGTAGAATACAACGTAGGAATACATAATCAATAAAGTATCTTTTTTCGTTGGGGGTTTGGTTCACAAAATGGCGCGCCTCGAGGATTATTAATAATTGTCGTACAATTATTTTCTAGCTAGTTATCAGCACATCTCACAACTTCTTTTCCGCGGACCCTTCGGCAGCAGCCCTCACCGCACCGCGCCAGCAACGTTTGTTCCAACCCGATAGCACTTTTTGTTAGGCATCACTGGCATATTAGATAACGCGGCAGGATTGTTCATACTCAACATGTCGCCCGCCGTCACGGAAACAGCGTCCGGGATGGACGATCCCAACATTTACGAAATTGGTCATTATGTGGTCACGGCACAACCTTCGGGATCGGTCATGTCGGCTGTGAAATGTTCCTTTTTGGCCCCTGACTCTATTGTACGTTCGCGGTTGTTTTTATTGTGGTTTGTGGATGCTGCATTTTGTGTGCCTGGGCTTTTATTCGATCTGATTTTATCCACGTAAAAAAAATCAGTGCGGAATAATTATCGCCTTTTTGTGTTTGGCACTATTTATATTTTTTTCATCTTTAGGCACTAACAAACCATTACTTGCCAATGCTCATAATTCGCTTAATTACTCATTATTTCAGGACGTGGCCGTTGCCAAATCCACACGACTAGAAATCCGCCAATTCCAACCCCCATCTGACCCCACCGGGCAAAATGACAGCAACAATGATGATTTTCCCTCCGATCAATTTCCCCTCCTACTCACCCTCCCCGTCAATGGACGCATCACCTCCATTTCCCCCATTCGATTCAATAATGCCAAGACAGATTGCTTGTTTTTTACCACTGAACGCGGAGATTATGCCCTCATTTCGTACGATGAAAAATTGGCCCAGTTGCAATTGTCGGGGGCATCTACTACTGTTGCCGAATCGGATGCCAAATCAGTCATTGGACAGCATTATCCCATCCAAACCCATGCTTCGGGGACATTTTCATCTTACTCGACATCTGTTATTGCGGGAGGGCGTCAGGCCGAATGTGGACCTTTGGTGGCACTGGATCCTTTGCATAGATGCATTGCTCTTCATGTGTATGATGGGTTCGTGACGGTGATTCCGGTGAATCGTGGTTATGATGTTGGGAGTGTCAATGTGGATAGTGGCAACAGCAAACCCAGAGGATTGAGTAGTGGGCCATTTGGTGATGCGTATCATGCTCGTATTGAGGAACGCACCTTATTATCAATGTCATTTCTAGAGACAAGAAAAAGTGGTAATGCAGCGCCGTATTTTCCCCAATTAGTTCTTTTGCACCAAGATGCTAGAGGTTTCCAACATGTTATTACACATGGAGTTGATTTGTCGAAAAAGGGATTGATACTTTGTGGGTCTGCGATGAATCATGCCACGGCTGCCTCCGCATCGTCCTCGTCTAAGCAACCAGCATCCGTCATGCCACAGGTCAAAGAACGTCTATCCAAAACTCGTATTGATGGAGGATCTGCAGCATTGATTCCTGTTCCACCTCCTCATAGGGGTAGTGCCTTGGGGGGTGTCATTATTCTGGGGCAGAGACAAATTACCTATCATTCCACTGCCGAGGGAATTACGCGGGTACTTCCTATTGGGCAAGCATTGCTGTTGAGTCATTGTGCGGTTTTGGAAAATGATGTTGATGCAGGTGCCAATGCAAATATACTGCGTTATCTCCTTGGAGACGAGACTGGCCGCATCCATCTCCTCACCGTCCTACGAAATATCACTCCCGAAGGAAAAGGCGATGGCCGTGTCACGAGTCTTCATTTCGATACGCTTGGGAGTGCATCGGCATCGTCGTCGTTGGTTTACTTAGGCAAAGGACGTCTTTTTGTCGGGAGTCAGTTTGGAGACAGTCAGTTGGTACGTATTTTGGAGACACCTGTGCCAGTCACTGGCGGAGTTGAAGAGAAAAATAGTACATTGGAGGACAACACTTACTTACGAATATTGGAAGAGTACACAAATTTGGGACCAATAGTAGATTTCGATTTGCGTCCCTGTGGTGATGTTACCACTAGTGGTGACAGCGACCTCGCCTCTGGAGCTGGCGATCACATGAAAGATGATATCGGAGAATTGAATAAAGCCAGGCATCAACACCATCAGTCACTAGTAGTTACCGCCTCCGGAGTTGCCAAAGATGGAACTGTCAGATTGGTACGCAATGGAGTTGGAATGCGGGAGCATGCCGCGGTAGAAATGAATGGAATTACAGGAATGTGGAATTTGAGGAGAAAGTTTGGGGAGGATGATGATGCATTCTTGGTCCAAAGTTTTGTCACTGAGACAAGGATTTTGGGCGTTCAGAGCGCCAAAGAAGTTGGAATGGAGGACGAAGATGCAAACGAGAACAATGAAGGTGCAGTCAAAGAAGAGCATATGGAAGGGGGCGAGGATGGAGACGAAGATTCTGAAGTAGAAGGGGGTGCACTTGCAGAAGTGACAATTCCAGGATTCAAAGCTTCAAAGCCTACAATATTTGCTGGGAATGTAAAAGTGGGCGCATTTGATTTGCTTCTTCAAATTGTGGATGATAGTGTTCGCTTGATTGACTCAGAAACATTGGCGTTAGTTACAGAGTGGACTATATTCAGTGACAATGGCGAGGATAGCGATGATGACGAACAAATACCAGCTCTCATAAATGTTGCATCTGCTAATGAGAGTGGCCAAATTGTAGTAGCCCAAAGAGGTGGAACTCTGGTATATTTTGCGGTGGAGGCTGAACACTCGCCTGCAATTAAGCGATTGGGTCGTGTTTGTCTTGATCGAGAAATCAGTTGCATTGATTTGCATCCTTTTGGTTCTTCTTTGCGTATGATTTGTAATGAAAATGCCATGGATGTTGATAATGGCAATGAAATGAAAAAAAGTTCATTGGTGGCTGTCGGTTTATGGGATGACTTTTCTGTCCGCTTGCTGTACCTCGGTGGGGATTCGAAACATGACTCTGCTTCATGTCAGCATTCGATTTTGGAACAGATTCTTCACATCAACTTGGGTCCAAGGGAAAATGATTTCGATGGAACTTCCTCGCTTACTGCAGTTGAACGTGATTCAGAAGATCTGGTCGGCGGAGGTAGTCAACACATGATGGCACGTAGTCTTTGTTTAGTAACTTTGGACTCACTTGTCCCTAGTAGCAATTCCTTTGTGAACAAGAAAGTTGCCAGTTCAGCAAAGAGTAACAAAGTTGATATGCTTTTAGTGGGACTTGGTGATGGAAAACTGATAAGTTTTGTAGTCCACTGCCCGGAAGCACCTTCTGGAAGATGGTATGTCAATTCACGAAAAGAAGTCAGTCTTGGCACACAAGGCATTCACTTGGTTCCATTTCAACATGGTGCTAAGAACTCAGAATCTTCCTGTTCCAGCGCTGGAGCTGGGACATGCGTTCTCGCAACAGGCGACCGTCCAACAGTAATTTACCTCACTGGGGGGAATGGTGGTAGTAGTAGCAACCCGAAGTTATGCTACTCTACCATAGGCCTCACAGCAGACGAAGACGACGATGAAGAAGGTGGTCATGCTAGCCACAGGAACATTTTTGTCAATGTTGCAGCACCCTTCCGCTCTTCCCTTCTCTTTTCATCATCAAACAATAGTTCATCTCTGTGTGTTGCTGACGAGAATACACTTAGGCTGGGCATGATTGACAATATCCAAAAGCTCCATGTAACATCATACAAATTAGGGATGACTCCCCGTAGGATTGCTTACCATGAAGCTGGGCGTGTTTACTGTGTTGGGTGCATCGGGGGGGTAGAGGCAGGTGCCGAGGGAGGAAGTAACAACCAGATTGGTGGAGAGGCCAACATGGGTAACTGTGTTCGGTTCTTCGATGATTCTACTTTCGAGGAAATAAATCGGTGAGATTTACACAAGAAAAGAAAACACTGCATTGTGAACCTTATTCTTCCTTCTAATATTTCATCATTTGCATTTTTATCACAGTATCGATTTGGAACCATTTGAAATGATTCTATCATTAGCCAGTGTTTCTTTGTGTGTAAACTCGCCAGAATCGTCACAGACAAATTCGACCTCTGTAGAGTGTAAACCCTTCATTCTAATTGGAACTGCGTATGCCTTTCCTGACGAGGACGAACCTACCCAAGGAAGAGTTCTAGTTGTTGAATGCAATAGCGGCGATAACGAACATTTGAAGTCAGACTCAGAAGATGATACGCTCACCCGCTATGTTCGACATGTGACGCAGATGCCTACGAGAGGGGGTGTTTACAGCATTTCACCTTTTCATGGCGGCACAGTTCTGATCACAGTGAACTCGAAAACTCATCTCTGCCGGCTTTCCATGAACATGAGTCAAATAGGAGAATTGGCATTTGTTGGATCTGGTCATCATGGCCACATGCTATCTCTTTGCGTAAAGAGCCTTACAGGACCTATTTCCTCCGCCGCAAACCGCCAGACCAAGCAGTTAGCCATCGTGGGAGACCTGATGCGCTCCATATCGCTTGTGGAATACCTACCGAAACACGAAGTTATTGAAGAGATTGCTCGTGATTACAATGCAAACTTTTTAACCTCAATGGAGATGCTGACAAACGGAATTTACTTAGGAAGCGAAAATTTCAACAACTTATTTGTCCTCCGGCACAATTCCAATGCCTCCTCCGAAGAAGCTAGAGTGAGGCTTGACACAGTTGGAGAATATCACCTCGGCGAAATGACGAACAAATTCATGGGTGGAAGTCTTATCATGCCCAATCATTCCGGAGGTAGCACTGGAGCTTTGTCAGCATCCCGAGACGCAAAAAGTAAATTGGATAAAGCCCCTTTTGAACAATATCGGAAGATAGATGTCACAACTGGCAGTCAAACGTTGTTTGGTACGGTTGACGGTACCATTGGATCTGTTTTAGGACTAGATGGGCCAACATTTGCTTTCCTTTCCACTCTTCAACGCGCCTTGGTTGCAATCATCAAGCCAGTTGGAGGCTTGGGTCACCAATACTTCCGAGCATTTCAAGCTGAACGTTGCAATCGTCCAAGTCGAGGATTTATTGATGGTGACTTGGTTGAGATTTTCCTAGATTTAAATCGGCCTACAATGGAGAAAGTTGTAAAATATATGAATGATGATGGAAGGTGGAAAATTCGTGACTTTGGACTGGGCCTTAGCGGAGATGCTAATAATCAACAGAGTTTGATGGATACTGATGATGGAATAGAAAATGAAGCCCAGTCATCATCCAATGCATGTCTCCTGTCTGTGGATGATGTCCTTGGAGCTGTCGAGGAAATTTCCATGTTGCATTAGATTTTTATTAACTATATAGCCCTAACAGGATGTTTTTGCAGCTATTTTGTCTGTGCATTGCTAATCTCTAATTGAGAACTGAGTGGTGTGATGTTGGTGATATGAATGTACAACTATGTTGATTTGTCATGCATCTGCTTGTTAGCTGGATGAAATACAGCAATTTGTCCTGGAGGAACATGGATTGTACATTACTGTCATACTATTGAATATCACCTTTATATTTAATTATTAATGTTACAATTAAAATATTTGTGGAGACATGGTAAATGCTCAGGAATAGATGTATGCTGCTCTCAAGTCTGAAGTGCTGTTACTCAATTGTAATTGTAAGAGGCAATCCAGAATTTTTGCTTGCAATTTCACTGTAAAGAGTACTGCTACCTTCTACACCAAAACAAAATTTCAAGAGCGGTCCATAGAAATGTTCTTTTAATTTATTTAAAGGATGACCAGATGATGATGAAGCAATGTCATAAACACATGCAAATACTGTACCCACACAAAACTTCCCCAAATCCCAATTTTTCTATCAGCCATAATTTTTTTTGACAACACCCTTCCACCACCTCATCCCCAACACAACAGAAAACAATATATCATAGAGTAATTATTAATATTTGATCAGATGCCAATATTGCAATAACATCAACAGCAGTCAATAGAGACCAGATAGAGACTGGACCAAATATGAGTATTTATCTAGTAGAAGAAAAAGTACATTGTGGTTATGATCAAGTAGAGAGTTGGACCAAGAGGCAGTCACACTCGCTCAGGCACATCACGCAAAAAAAAACAAATATTCCACGTGGATTTGTTTTGCTGATATTTATATGCACCTAATTCCTATGTATCTAAATAGGACTATTATCGCCAAATAATAATCATACCTATTACTCTAGACCTATGTAGATAGAGCGCACGTTCGACCGCCACACAGACAGAAAAGCTACAAACGCACGACACGTACGGACGGACAGCCTCGCTCGTACGATACAAGCGACCGACAACAACCGCGAAGAGTTGAAAAAGAGACGAAGCCGCCGCCGCCGTCGCAGCTCAAAGCAAACCGCTCCCTCATAACAACTTCTGCAAATCAGACCCCCCATTTCCTTAGCTTCCACACCTCCATTAAAATTCAAGTCGGGTCGAGATGCTTCAGTACGACGATTCCGCGTTTTACTTCTTCGCCTTGAGCTCGATCATTTTTTACATTGTCCCATGTACGTTCGTCATGCGTTTTGGTCATTAGTCGCGAAGGACAACAATTCCCGCGTTGTCGAGGTCGTTTGGGCTTAGCTTTCCCGAAGTGGCCCTTGTTTAACTTCCATCTGAATTGGGGGGCATTCGACGTTAAAAAATAATATCATGTTGGTGATTCTCTCATTCTCACTCCCCCCTCTCTGTTCTATCATTTCACCTGACAATCCCATTAGCGTGGTACACTATCATCAAAAAGGTCAGCGCGGCTTTATTCTCCAGCGATGAAGCCATCGGTGCCGTATCCCGCACTTCTGCGGAGAAGAAAAAGGCGGCTGATTTGAAGAAATCTAGCAAGGGTCTCAAAACGCTCAACTCAACCGGTTTCCTCGTCAACTTCACCATCACTGCGGCTTTGACAATTTTGTTCCTATGGCTCTTCTTCTCGGTCCAGACAGACGGAATAGTGAACTCGTTTGACCCCTTCAACATCCTTGGTATCGATACGGGTGCTGATCTCAAAGAGATCAAGAAGGCGTACAAAAAGATGAGTCTGAAATTCCATCCTGACAAGAACCCCAACAACCCCCAGGCGGAGGCAACGTTCATGATGGTGGCTAAGGCTTACGAAGCGCTTGTCGATCCCACTGCTAAGGAGAATTACGAGAAATATGGAAATCCTGATGGAAAGCAGAGTCTTGCTGTCAGTATTGGTCTTCCTGAATTCCTCCTCAACACCGACAACCGCAACCTTGTCCTTTTGACCTACCTCATCATTATGGTCGTTCTCGTTCCGCTAGCCGTCTGGTCTTACTACTCCAATTCTTCCAAGTTTGGCGAAAAGGATGTCATGTACGACACTTACGCATGGTTTCACCACAATTTGAATGAGCACACCATTGCCAAAACTCTTCCTGAAGTTCTTGCCGGCAGTGCCGAATTCCGCGAACGCAACACTTCCAAGTCTGCTGCGGACAAAGCAGAGATTGGAAATGTATTGGCAAAGGTTCGCTCTCATATGCAAAAGCCATCCTTCAACCACCCTGTTGTTCTTAAGGGAAATGTACTTCTTCATGCTCACCTCACAAGGCAGACAGAAGTGTTATCCGAAGCTTCCTCAGAAGATTTGAAATACATGTTGAAGTATTCCAGTAGTTTGATTGATGCAATGATTTCAGTGTGCAAACATCAGGAATCACTCAACGCCGCCTTGAACTGCATTAAGTTTACCCAATATGTAGCGCAAGGTATGTGGATTAAGGACAGTGAGTTATTACAACTTCCACACTTCACTGATAAGGAGGTGCAGCATTGCACCAAGGGGAAAAACGCTACCTCATCAATTGTAGAATATATCAAGCTTGATAATGACGCAAAGAAGGGGCTTGCTGATTTCTCTGAGGTTCAGAAGCAGGATGTGCTCAAGTGCTGTGAAATTCTTCCCGATATTACTGTTGAAAGCAAAGTGTTTGTTGATGATGATGAAGACGATAAAGTTTATGAAGGCGATCTTTGCACGGTATCTGTCACCATCACTCGTAACAACCTCAAAGATGGCGAAAAGGCTGGCTTGGTTCATGCACCTCGATTTCCATACCCACGAAGGGAAGCTTGGTGGGTTGCCCTTGGAACAAAGGAAGGTAAAATCATTAGTATTGACAAGGTCACCAGTCCTGACAAAGTTGTTGAGCACAAAATCAAGTTCCTTGCTCCTAGGAAGGGCCAGTATGACTTCGACTTGCATGTATTGAGTAATGCTTACATTGGCTTTGACCACAAGGATTCAGTTGAACTCACTACATTGGATGCATCAGTCCTCCCTGAGTACAAAATTCACCCTGAGGATGCTGAGCTTGATGATGAACCCACCTTGTTTGAGGAAATGATGAACGCAAACATTGAGGATGATAGTGATAGTGATGAGGAGGAAGATAGTGATAGCGAGGAGGAGGAAGAGGGCATCAGGGAGCTTTCGGCAGCGGAGAGGAAGAAGCAAGAGCTTCAAAATGCCCGTAAGAAAGCGGCAACAGCAGCAGGTGACGACTCTGATTCTGATGATGAAGATGAGGTTGAGGAAGTTTACACAGAGAAATAAGTTTTTGAATGTGCATATTGCTGATAAAATAGCTAGTAGTCATCTGACTTTCACACTTTAGACTGAATGTAGAATAAAAGAATGTTTCTTTGGCCTTTAAAACCCAGCAAACCTAAGACTGTGAAATCAAATGCTTTTGTGATCATCTTTGTTGCAGGATTTGATTCAAATTTTCCACACATCATCACTGTCACTGGTCTGTGACTGCTGTGATTAATTGTAATTCACTACCATACTATCTCATAATTAAAGCTAGAAGATTCACACCAATAGGTTAATCTCAATGCCACCCTGGAACATACACGGATGACGTCATTTCGCCAGGGTCGGACGGATAAAATAATAT